>JAIUND010001390.1:0-36539 GCA_034699125.1 Gisinianus flammeolus | reverse complement strand
CAGTCAAATTTGACTGTCTGTCAAACAGTCAAAATCGTACGGCAAATTGCTAAATTTGACTGTCTACGCTCAACTGAAAGTATGCATTTGACATGATCCTCTTATTACTATTCCATTCATTTCGTCTGCATTTCCCCGTTCTTACCCGGGTAACTCTTGAGCAGAAACTCTTCTTTTCTTTATACATTAAGTCCATTTCTGCTCCCACTTTCACAGGGTTTCCTCAATTAAAAGCAAGCGAACGGATTTCTGAAACATGTAAATAGCATATAGGAATGCAGCAGTCCATGTATAAATACAATACATTTCTCCGTTCGTCCTGAATCCTGAATAATATTGTGTAGTAAAAAGTTGGAGAAATAAATGTGAGCTTGTATTGTGGGCGATTGAGCTGATTCGTGTGCTCTCTGTGTTCGCTCGCTCCCATTTGTGCCAAAAGCTTTGAAGCTCTTTGCAAAATTTGTGAGGCAGATGGAAACTTTGGTGTGTGGCTTTGGGAGGGTTTGCCATTGCCATTTGCCACCGGTGAAGTGGAGCGGAGAGAACGAGAAGAAGACGAAGAAAAGGAAGAAGGCAAGAGCATTCATTCCATTGAACTTGACCAAATCCCTTCATTTCTATTTGATATACAATACAGATACTCCGGCCGGTATTTATTCATACATTACAGAATCCATCCATTCTGCACAGAGAATTTCCCATCTACAACTTTTACAACCACTACAAGAACCGGACTAATTGAGATCAAAATCAGATAGTCTAACAATTGCGAAAATTAATATATACATCCATGCTCTGCTCTCACTCACAATGTCTATGTCTATGTCATGTCTCCTCCGATTTGCCTGGGGCAACTTTAATTCTCATCTTCTCATTCTTCTCATTCCCATTTTATCCCGAGTTGATGCACACACATACACAATACACACACATTTTGCATGTGTTCAGTCTGAACAAGTTTTGAAAGGGGGTGTTGAGTGTTGATTGTTGGTGCAGAGCGAATGCATCAGGTAAATGCACTTTCAATAAAACTCTCCGCGTTCATCAATCTCCGTTCCGTCTCAGCAATAAAATTCAGTCAATTTCCTATACCTATATATATCTATATATATATAGATAATACATATAACAAGTCCTTTTCAAATCCTTCATATCGATATCTATATAGTAAGATTATACAGTAAGTACTGCAATAATGATAATTGACTTTTCCCATAAGTTCCTCATCCTTCTTTTCTTTTCTTTTCTTATTTTATCGTATTATACCTCCCTATACATATATAAAAAGAGGATTTCACATCATTTCAACGTATATACAGAGTAAAAAAAGTGCGTGCAAAATCGCGATCCCGAATTCGGAATCCCAGAGGATTTCCCTATTGTACGCGAGAGTTAAATACACATAAAATACGACTTACCTATATCTGGAGCTAAATGTGTCCATATAAAAACTTCATACATTTATCTTACATTTACTTTTATAATTCCTCTCGCTTTCTCAGGGATTTTGTAACAGAATTCAAAATTCAAAAATCAAAAAATCCATACAGTATGAGTAAAGTATTATAAACGGGTCAAATCTCATACAAATTACAAAATTCTGGATACAAAATCTATATAGCTGGCTAAAAAAAAAGGAGTGGAATTGTGTATCGTATACATGATATAGATTGCCGGAGATTCAGATTCGGATTCGGATTGTGTAATGTCAAAATATCCGAGTGTAATACAGTAAATATCCGTGTGTATACAGATATACACGCAATGCAATATGATAAATATATATGTACTTATACGGCTGGAAAAGGTATGTGAATTTGGATCGTATTAAATTTAAATAAGCTGGAGGATTTCATTTTACCATTCACTTTTGTATGCGTACAGCTCACAATCAGTATAGGTACATATATATCGTATATATATCACTCTGCATATTATTCTAATATTTATTATACAGAGGTAGGCAACTTGTGGATTTAAAATCTACTCCACTTCCTGACTCTGACTTCTTTTCCCCGTGTTTATACTGTGTAGACTTTTACCATATACATATATATATATATATGCATAAGTTTGCTTATGATACAGAGAAAGAGAGAGAAAGAGAGAGAGAGAGAAACACGGACGGTGGTCCTTCATTCTTGTAATGTTGCTGGTGGGTAATGGATTTGATTTGATATATGATGATGAACGTGGACGAGGATGAAGATGAGATGCAAAAAGTAAGAGTTGAAGAGACGACGACGACGAGAGAAGAAGAGTTGGAAATGGTAAAGAGCAAAAGGTGTTCCGGTATTAGCATGCCTTATATACATACCTATATTCGCCTATTGCCTACCCAGTAGTTTGTATATACATAGTATATAGGTTGTAGATTGTAGGTGTGCTTCAGAGTTTATACCAGAGGAAGTTGAAGTTGAAGTTGACGCTGTAGAGCGTGTACAATGTCCATGCATATTTCACGTGTATTGTGTGTAGGCTGCTGGCTTTGCGGAAAAGGAAAAAGAGAAAAAGATTGCAAACATAAGACGACGACGAAGAAGACTGAAACGGGGAAAAGTCTTTTTTCCAACTTCTTCAACTTCAACTTTTATATTACAACAAGAAGTTTTTATTTTGTCGACTAATATCTGTACTCTGTACTATACAGTACCTACACATAGTTTTCATGTATATGTACGCAATCAGTCGCCTCGTTTACCTCTCTCTCTCTCACTCTCTCTTTCTCAGCATCCCAAAAACCCAACCAAAAGAATCTTCCAAGAATTTTTCATTGAGAATTTTGTGAGGGCCACACAGACCAGTGCAGTGAGAGTGAGAGAGATGGAAATGGAAATGGCAGAAAGTAGAGAGACAAGAGAGCGATCCTATCCTATATATAAGAATAATGAAATAAGGAGAATTTTGAATTCCCTTTTCTTCTCATTTTACTTTTACAACAAAAATACTATACTGACTTTTCCATCCCCCCCCCCCCTTTATACTAGTTTGTAAAATACTATGTATGTATGTATTTTCTTGATGATATGATTCATGGCGATCCCTACACAACTATACGCATAGCATAGGTATAATCATGTATGCAGGATGCAAGAATAATGAATATATAGCGAGAGTCAAATAATGTGTGTGTGAACTGTAAAATGTAAAATTGTATTTAAGTACAAAGAGAATGTGTGTACTCATGTCAAGTTTATACAATAATAAAAACTATGTACCTACTGTACTTAGTGGGTATAAAGTAAATCCTTTTTTCATTCTCAGTTCTCATATTTCGAATCTGCTCTACACATAGGTACATTACATGACATAATATATGTCTTTATGTAAGGAATAAAAGGATAGTATGTATTTATAACAATTAGAAATGATTAGTGTATGGATATACGAGAGGAGTAAGGAGTTTGAAGAAGAACAGGAAATTATGTAGTTTAATCTGGAATCCTCATTTAATCGCTTACATTCACATGCAATATACTTCATCATAATTTAATATTATGGAAATATATCATTGCAAATAGTAAATACAGAGCAAATAAATATATGTATACATATATATACGATCTACCGAATGTATTTAGGGAGAATAATAATAATAATAATCGGTAATTTCGCTACACACTTTATTATGTCATGTATATAATGTCGTATGTGTGCTTGCAGGTTTTGAGAAACGTTTTTTTCGGCTAACCTTTGCTCTTTACATGCGGAAATATAAATGTCAATTCTGTGGCAAGCAATGGTGTGCACAGAGAGTCTGTACGACACTTTTTTTTACCCACAACTATATGTATATATCTATATATTCACAAATATCACAATACTATATAAAAATATACCGAGGAAAAACAACGTAACACATGTATATACTTACTGTACACAGACCTACCTATACAAAATAATATTACTTTGGAAGGAAAAACGAAAAAAACAAGGGTTTCATGTCATTCTATACCGACTGACTTACCGGCACACACACAGAAAGTAAGTACATGATATGAACTATGAAATGAAAACCTATGATATGATATGTGTGATCATTTTACATGTATGCAATGTGGAAATGGAAAGAATGGATAATAATAATAATAATAATAGTAATAATAAAATACATAAGTAAAAAAGCATATGAAATTGGAGAGGTCATACTTTGCCTTTTCTTATTGCTGGATTATTATTATCATTGTTTTTTTTAAGTATATGATTTTGTGAATTGCCAATAAGTTTTATATGTTTAAGAATGTTAGTTATACTTGTGTACATACTTATGTGCATGCCGGCAAGTCTCTCTTTCGCATTTATGCAAAATATAAAAAACGTGCCGTGAATATTATATTATATTATAATAATTCCAAAACCACATTTGTAAATTACAAATTGTACTCTATAATTGTTATTTGCTAAATAAATACTTTGATTTATAAATCATACATTATAGAGAATTATATATAGGTATATTAAATTGTTTCCATTGCATTTTTCGTTATCATGTTTGTAGGTCAAGTGATTTAATATCGTCCTGTCACACGCACAATTTAAATATGAAATATGAAATTCAAAAGTGCACAATAGTTTTGCAAATTCATTATTCATTCATTTATACTATTAATTTTATAGCTATATTTGCACATTTAGAAATCCTGGAGATAGTTTAATTATATGCAGCCATATTATTTAATAAAACAAACAAAAGTGCAAATATAATATAATAGCAGTGATAATTAAAAAATTGTGATCAACATCAACAGTTGACGATCAACTGTAAGATTTTTTGAAGAATATTGAATATGTCTTTTGGTCAGTCTTGTCGTCGGAGTAATATAGTGTATAATATAAATAATTTCGTTAAATTGTGTGTGACGACCGGTAGTCTTGTATAATCATAAAAAAAGTAAGTAAAATTAAATGGTAAAATATAGTTGTATACCGTTACAATATGTAAAGTATTACTTAATAAATAACATATTTAAGGTGGGTATCTGATATATTTTATTATTTTTATTTTTACTAAATATAAGTATAGGTACAATTAAGAGAATATTCAGTCTGTATCCAGGAAAAACGGGAATTAATGATGAATGAATGATTTCATTTCAACATTGCAATGCAGTAAAAATATCGAGAAGCAAGTTAATTGAGGATGGAGGTGGATTTTAGTCCGAGGTTTTATTTATTGTTAAGAAATTGTATGTACGTATGTATAAAATAAGTACGAGATGTTATATGCCTATATGTACATTTTATATGTAGATTTATAAAATGTAAATGAAAAAATTGAACTATTCTGAGAAAAAGTATAGGATGAGTCGAGAAGCCAGGAGCCACAGTCTAGAGAAAAGAGTGAGAGAATAGCTTTATATTCTGAAGAATACAACATATTAAAATATATTATATAAGTACTGATGTGTGTTGTGGATGAAGAAAATATATAGAGTGAAAATCGGGAGACCCGAAAAATCCCGGTTTGTGAACATTGTGATGATCCGCTGATCTTATTTCGTCAATCGCTCCTCTCTCCGCTTTTTCGCTATACTCCTGCTTCTTTTGTGTTCACTTCCAGTTTCTGTGTTGTTGTGCCGTGTTAAGCAAGTGCAAAAGAGAGAGAGAGAGAGAGAGAGAGAGAGAGAGTTTCTCAAAAAATAATGTTTTTTTTTCTTCTTAATTCTTCAATCTCTCTCTCTATAATAGTTTTTTGTATTAATATACTTACTAATTGAATAGGCTAGTTTTACTAACGTCATATAATATAATTGATTGAGTTGACAAAAGTCTATTCTAATATTATTATCATTATTATTATATATATATTGAAAGTGAAATTTGATTTTCGACAATGATACAATCATCACAAACACACGAATACTATATATAAATAGTGTCGGATAGTATTTATATATATTATTATTACTCCTGAACGTGTGCAAGACATTAAATTGCATTTGTCAGACGGTCACGGTAAAGGATTTTATTGGATTATATATTTGTACTCACACACACACCAGCAGCATAATCATCATCATCTTTATATCATCGGAGAGAACAGACGAACCAACCCAAAAAATCAAAAAAGAAGACCAAGACGATAAAAATTGCCCTCTAGTCATGACATGAATGAGCAGCAAGGCAAAAAAAATCCGTTTCAGATGAAATTTTTTGGATGGAACTCTCTCGTCTTGAATTCAACTCATCATCATCATCATCATCTTGTTGAGTAAAACTTTATAGTTTACGAGAAGAAACCCAAAACAACGTATACAGCAGATAATAATAATGTACATCATATGTGTAATCTAAACAACAACGAAGACTAAAGATTCAAGATCTCCAAAAACGGAAGGAAAATATAAGGAAAAGGTTAAAAAATCTTTCATTCTGACGACTGACGAGGAGAGGGAAGAAAAAAAATACACCGAGCTTATATATGTATGTCTGTGAGCAGTCAATTGTCGATTGTGTAAAGTAAGTAAGTACTTTGAGAACCTCACAACTAAACTCTAACCAATGTGTGTAAATGAAAAAGGTATTGGTTTCAACTTTAACAATTGAATGAAATTCACTCTCCTCTTCTTCCCTTCATCGTCGTCGTCGTCTTCTTCTTCTACTACTTCTTCTCGTGTCTGTTCCGTGCTGTATATTCTCATTCATTATTCATTGTAGGAGGCAGAATGTATATTGTGCATTGTTGAATTGTTCAAGATACGAGATACACTTGGTCCTATATGCACAGCGAGTACACTGAGTACAGTGAGAATCCCAACAAGTCAAGAATCAACTGCATTGTTGAATTTTTTGTGTGAGTGTTGCAGTTGTATATGAAGGAGAGCCTGCAGAGGAGTGGGAAAAAATAATTTGAGGAAAAGAATTCCTTTCCTAATATAAATTACACACAATTCAATATATATATACTTACTTACTTGTGTATAGTAAATCGAAAACAGATGTGATTGTTACCAAGAAATTCTTTGATTACGAATCATAATTTGAATCAATTGTTATTGTTTTCTAGTTTCTCCAATTTAAAATGAAATAGAAAAGTTATTAAAAATTTATTACTATTTTTACAAATGCAATAAGTGAAATATTATACCAAAGCTCTGTGTGACTCACAATTTGGATTCAAGATTTAAAGAAATTGTCATCGCATCATCACCAAAATAATGAAAATATAATATTGTGAGATTCCTGTCATGTTGTCCAACCGCCGCAGATTTCCTATGAAGAATAAGAAGATTGAAATTTTAATTTGTACACTTTTGAAGGAAATCCATACTCAGAACTTTTACTATCATCGTCAACTTTCAGCGACAAAGCAGACGGCGACGAGAATGAATGAATGACAATATGAAGAAAATACAGGAAACTGTTTTTGTGACCATTGACGGTGGTTAGTGGTTAAGTCAGTTTAGTGGTGGTGATGTTTAATTTGCAATTTCGAAATGTTTACATATATACATATACGATTTGAACACATGTGACTATATACACGAATAATTACTACTATTGTAATTAGATAATAATGGTTATTGGTGATGTCATTCATTATGCTTATGAATCATTATATTTACTTATTACTACAGTAAATTAATTACAAATTAATGATGAATGATAAATTGAAATTAACCATCAGTGAAGGTAGTGACAGTTTAGAAAAATATATAGGTATCATAATGAAATACGAGATAAAAAAGTGTAATCATATTTTACTACTGCTGAATTCCGGATTCCCCACAAATCAAGTCAACATCAATTAATATGTAATAGCCAATAATTCCCCGTGTGTCTTTTCAACAACAATATTTTCAAAACAAGCAAGCGTCTTGTCATGGCTTTACGTATCAGTAATTGTGATTGACGACAATTAGCCAGCTTATATATTGTAAGGAAACATGTCTGCTGGGAAAAGTGAAAAACCCCCAAGTAAGAGATGTCATAAATTATTAATTTAAAATTAAATGATTTTCAACTAAATTCATAATAACTATATCTATTATTGTATCATAAATATCTGAGTTAAATCAAATCATGACGCCTATGAATGTATTATTAATACAACTTTTTTTTAATATTATAGGTCTGCATCGGTTGGTGAAACGATGTCGATCGTTCAAAGAAGATATTCTCTCACGTCTTGCCCGAAAAAGGGATGACTTTGCTTCACCAACTAGCTGGAATAGTGAAAATGGACCGGGAGTTGAGACAGGAATATCGCCACATATTACCATTGTCCATCGACTCAAGGAAGTAAGTCAAAATTCCACCATTTCATTTTAAATGAAATGCAATAAATAAATACGATAATTATTATTATGCGCTCCCCAACTGGATTTTTAAATCAAAGCTTGTTTTTTTTTCTTGAAGAACTTGAAGTGTGTAGATTTCATTAGTGTTCAGTATACCAAATGAAATCAAAATTTGACTAAAATGACCTTTGAAATACCGGCAATTGCCTTCAGTAATATAATAAATAGTGAACCAATGATTCAATTACATGTGTCTAATAGCTGAAATCCTACGTTGGTATTTAATTCAATTCAAATAAGGATCAAAGGTTTTTATTTGTTTTAGTATTCTGACGTTCTAGCTGGAATCCTCATCACAATCACTTCACATTTTAGTGGTACATCGTGACAGCAGTATTGTAGTAGTATTATAGTGAGAGTATAATTTAATTTATACATTTAATTCAATTTAGCAAAGGAACAATAATATTATTAACTACCATATGACTCTCGACGGTGTTAGTTCGGTAGGGTATAAAAAAGTATATAAAGCTCAAGACCGCAGGCGAATTATGTTCCCTCTCACCTCTCAGTGATTTCGATTATATGTAGTTAAAGATCAGAAAGTAGAAGAAAACACTCGTAAAATGAATTAAAATTGACATGCGTGGAGATTTTATTTTACTGTTACACATAATACATATTACGTAGATTTAAATTTGATTTCCGATTTTCTATTTGACGTTGGCAGTATAGAACTATACCAAAATAAAAAAGATTTAGGACTGTAGCTTCAGCTTACTATTATACATATACTATTAACATTGACAAATTCGAATTTCCTATATGTACATGAAAGTATTTAATAATATTACCTGTATATTTAATCTTTCTAATTTGAAACTTAATTTCAGTTACAACTCACTCTTCAATTCGTTGAAAGTCTCATTCAAAAGAATTGTATTGATCTCCTCGGTGGAAGTTCCAATGTGATGCTTGACTTGATGGGTTGTCTACTGAACGATGTTAAAAAAGCATCTGCAAGTGACAGGTAAACTACTTTACCATATTTTTTGTTATTATTCCCTCTCTCCATAAATTCTGTTTTATGTTAGTAGTATCGGTAAATTTTAGTTTTAGATGAAATGACATTATTACATAACACAATCATGTACTTATATTTGAGATGTACGTAAAAGATTAGGGGTTACTGGATTAATGTATATAATCTGCAAATCTGCTGTATCATATTAATTCAAAGGTTGACAATAATAATCTCGCAGTAAATATAATTAGGATTATTTAATTATATATATGGCAATTCAATTATAGTAGTTGCTTTGTGGTTAAGGTTTTATTCCCTTCTGTCCGTAAATAGTAAATACGCCTGTGGTAAATCAACGGAGCCAAAGGAAACTTGAAATTAATAACTACATATATACATTATATGAGTAGTATGAGTGCACAAGTAA
Organism: Gisinianus flammeolus; assembly: GCA_034699125.1. NCBI lineage: Eukaryota > Metazoa > Arthropoda > Collembola > Symphypleona > Katiannidae > Gisinianus > Gisinianus flammeolus. The sequence goes on along the minus strand of JAIUND010001390.1, from coordinate 26,848 downwards.
TGGTTAGAATCTAACTGATGAACATATATTGTCGTGTGTGTTTGTATGTGTATACTTTGTACATGTTTCGTAATATTATATCCTTGTACGTCCTTCCTCTGTGACACGCATTCGTTCTAATTTGGCAAGTGTTTCTCCAACAATAAGGGAAGGTTAATTTAATTATTTGTAAGTAAGTAATTTAACCGCTTGATGCCCGAAGAAAATCGAGCTAAATAAGTTGATGGGGAAATGTGTTGTTCTTGCTCTGACTCTCGTCCTTCACTCACTCTCTACATTTTCATTTTACTTCCTCACTTCCTTTCTGTCATCTCCTCCTAAATACGTGATACGTAATCGAAGTTTACTATCTGTATAATATAAACTTCCAGTTTCAAGTTTCACAAATCTGTGTATGGGATCTTGATCGCTTGTACATAATGCTCAGATATCTCTCTCTGTATATTTTATGTACATATATTAAACGCTTATCATGTTTACTACATACAAACACGAGTTGACTCTCTCTCTCTCCGTTTAATCAGGCTCAGTTTCCATAGTTCACAGCTTGAGTTCTTGATATATATCAGATAGCATGGAAAATAAATACGTTTATGTTCATATACACAAATTGGAAGCAATAGTGTATCACCCACAAGCGATTCAATTATATAATTAATTTCCTGTTCCTCCTCACGATTTTCTCTCTCAATACTCAATACTTACGTCGTTTGTCGTTTGTCGTTATATTCGTGATTCCAATTCAAGAGTCTTTATAACAGCATGGAAATTGTCATTCCTTCAGAGACTTCAGACTATTTAACATATTTTGTTTGTATTTATATGAATATATGAAAAAAAAGTTTTTGTATGAGGTTTGTGGTTGATGAGGTTAAACTGAATTTGAATGAAAGGAATGCAAAATAGAAAAGAAAAAGGAGATTTTCAAAACTTTTATATATATCAAGGAATGAATGAAAATCGGATTTTGCTTTTTGCTCATCGTCAGTTTCCTATTTTTGTTTGCTTTTGTTTTTGTTTACTTGAAGAATTTGTGAAGAGAGGGAAGGAAAAGTGTAAAATGTGTGGACAAGAAGTTTGGCATGTGTGTCCGTATATGTAATGTCCGTATGCCGTATGAATGTATACGGACGGAGGGGAAGAGGGGGGGGGGAAGTGACAGCGAGCAACTCATGACATGGTCCCAAGTTTCTCATGTCAGTTGTCATCTCCTTTTCTGTTGAATGAAGCTGACTTTCTCTCTTTCTCTGTAGATTCTTATTAGTTTTGTTTGTGCCAAAAACAGCCCAAAAAATCTTTTGATGTATTAAAGATCTATATATTGTATATACATATTATTACATATATATATGAATAAAAAAAGTATTTTTGTTCTGTTCGTAAACACACACACATCACATACCAAAGTATAAGTAGACTCATATACATTAAGGAAACTAGTGAATTGTGTGTGTGTGTGACACTTGCTCTGTCATCTATTCGTTGTATATAGTCTTGAAGTTGAACATTGAACTCCAACTCATTGGCAAAAAGTGTAGCAGTGAAGAGAGAACAAACACAAATAAATACGAGTTGAATGAATATATTTTTATCATAGAGATGATGAAGAAAAGTAGTAACGTTTCTCCTCTGTTTTTGACTACAATATTTTGGATACCGACAGATTTTATGCTTACTTATTTTTCGTAAGCCATGGAGAGAGATTCGACGACGAGACTGTTGGCGTATATACTAAGTATTCGTTTCGTACACTATTTTGTGTGTTTATTTGGCTCGAGCACAAGGCGTGAGGTATTCTTTCGTCAAGTGAAGAAATGATACATGTATATAAAAAGAGCAGTGTGTCCGTCACACGTCGACATCAGGAAGCGAACAAGTTGTCACAGTCATAGTCGTATAACTTCTAACTGTGTCCTAGGTCTTATTGTTTTCACATGTATGTTTTTTTTTGTTCTATTTGTTTCTTTGTTATACTCCTCCATTCAAATTCAAATTGTATCTTATCATCGAATGCGAGGAGAAATGTCATGGTCATGCATGATTTCATATGTACAGGAGATAGAAAGGGTATTCAGTATTATGACTATAATAATTGGCAATTGGCAAATGTATCTTTTTCTTCCTTAAATTTTGAACTTATTCAGGAGAAGGCTGGTAAAAATATATTATTTATTTTTTGAGAAGGTAAATATGTATAGTAAAAAGAGTGGATTCATTCAATGACGTTCATTCTTTATTTTATTGATTGATGGGAAGGAAATCGTATGCAGATAGACTAGATTTCTACACTTTTCTTATGTGTAATTTTCCTAATATGTAATGTTTTTAATATATCGTATAATAGGTAAAGTCAAGCAGCAGAGTACAATAAATGTAGAGAAGGGAATTTCACGATTGTCCACATAATTAATTGGCTCATTTCCTATAGAGGAACGATGGATTATTTTTTTTTTTCACTTCCTCATTCCCACCTATATACTTTTACTTTTATATCTCCTCATGAGAATTTTGTTTTTCGTGTCTGTTGACATAATACATATATGAAATGACATGGCCGGCTTACATAGAAATCCTCAGCATCGCCCAAAACATTTTGTCACTCTTGCCCATCGTCATTTTGTCTTTATATAGTATATGTAACTCATAAATTATGTTAATTGCTTGTTGGAAAACGTTCTGGATTTTTAATGGGTTGCTTATGTAGGCGGTAGGTTAAGTAGTCTTAGCCTTCGATTGTACTTTGTACTTTGTACTTACTTGCAAATCTCTTGAGAAAAAAAGCTCATAAAAGTCATTTACAAATTAGCAGTACAGCGTTTTAATTGTTTGTGTCCTCGTTGACAAAGCCATAATTTGTTGGTTGTATGTATGAGCCCACGACATTTTTTCAACCTTATGGATTCATGATTTATTCTACTGCTAATTATATTATTATTATTAGTGTGACTAGAACTAGAAATGCAGTGTATAAATTTAAATTAAGTAAATACTTACACAAGTATAGAAATTTGTAGAAAAGAGTACATAGATCAAGTTATGTTATGTTCTTTCATTTAACCTTTCGTGTGTACCTGCACGATAACGAAATAGATAGGAGAGGAAATTCATGGACCGGAAGCCTCAAGTTTTCTCAAATTATAGCAATAAATTTGTGCTGATTTTATCAGAGGAGAAGAAGAACGTGTGTGTGTACAAAATTACAAACGAAAATTTGCAACATGTTTCCCTTTACACTACCTATATACTTTACACCTCCACTTAACGCTTCCATAATTTTTGTACTAGATGCAATTTTTTCATGACTTTCATTCGTTTCAAACAATAATTATTTCATACCCCCATGATTTTTGCAAAGTAATAAATTCTTGGGATGAAATGTGATAGGGCTAATAATTTAATGTAAAATATTAGATTAGATTTAAGACGATATGATGATGATAGAAAGAAATGTACAACATGGTATAGTTGGTGTCGGTACTAAGTTGGACATGACTATAGATAAAAAAAATAAGTTTCCTTTCTAGTTTAAAGAGGGAAAATGCGTTTCTAGATGTGTTTTGACAGCTAATAATAAGCATTTACAGAGTTTTACAGACATCTGTAAATAATACAAGTACATGAAAATTCTAAATATAAGTATGTATATGTATTTTACCTGAAACCGGAGAATTGTATATGTATTATGTATACATACAAATGTAAAATGGATATTTTAAAAATTGTTTTTGTTTTTTTTTTTAAATGTTTGTTATTATTATAGTGCACCATATCAGTCAGCAATATCTCAAGTGAAAACAGCTCTCTCTGAATTTCTAACCGCTGTCGATGTTCTTCTCCTCAAGGAGCAATGTGATGATGCTCAACGGGAGTTGTATTTTCAAAAGCTTGTTGAGACAATCGAAACGACTCGTGACGCACTCACAGTGAGTTTCGTGACCTTTCATTTATTAAATTTGAAAAGAAAAATAAACATATGCAAAATGATTTATCTATATCTGTTCCCTTCATCATTTATCGAGTCTCATGTTACATGTATACTATTTACTTTATTTACATTTGAATGCGGTAATGTCAATATGTGAATTTACGTGTGTCATTTTTGTCTGTTACAGCATTTAAAGAATTTGATTGATTCAAAAGAGAATGGACATGGGAATAAAATTCCAGTGGTGAGTACAAGTCCCAAGAAAACCGTGTCATCTCCAAACAGTAAAGAGTCCAACAAGAGTTTAGCCAATAATGTTTTGTCTTCAAATCAAATAACCAACGTTGTTGGAGTTCCGACTCGAGATCGTGAAGAAAAAGAGAAATCAAAGTCCGAATGGGAACTGGAAACATCGATAATCAAATCGGAAGAGAAGTGAGTTATACTGAATAGTGAATACTAATGCAATTATATATGTACTAGTACACACAAAATAAATTATATATATTAAATATTATGTTATTCACGTGCTAATAGAGAATTTACTATATAAAATTGAATGTACTTTGGGTTTATTTAGGCCACCTTTACCACCGAAATTGAAACAGTGGACAGCCAAGTCATTTGATACAATCGATTGGGCAGCTTCAGGAGAATCCTCGAATAGTAACCAGAACAGTCATAATAATAGTCAATTCCATCCCCACCACCAGTACCAATATCAAATAATGGGTCATCCGCATAATAATAATAATACAACAAGTCTTTTGAGTCAATGGTTAGAGCAGTCACCACTCTCCTCCTCGTCGTCTAAAGGTGGGATGATGACGACAACGAGTAACCACAATAACAACAATTCATCTTGTTCAAGTAGTCAGCAACATCTTTCCGTTCATCGTTCATCCACCTCCACGACATTTCATCAACAGCAACAGCCAGGACTACAACAGCAACAACAGCCTGGAGTGAATACTACAATATTTAATAATAGCAGTAATACGAATAATAGTTCAAGTAGTTGTAGTGGCGGAAGTCATCATCAACATCTCCATCATCATCAATCATCCATGTCCAAGTCTAAATTATTAGAGTTGTCATCCACATCCTCACTTCAGTCACACTCGCAGTCACAGAATTGGGTGGACTCGACAGTGTACGTGGGTAGATCATCCACTTCCAGTGCATCAGGCGGAACAACAATGTCCACAGCCAAAATCCTCCAAATAAATGGAAAGAAAACTCGAACCGTCTCTGACTCGTATCGACTCGGTTCGGATGAATCACTGGACAAAATGTTACTCGTTGATGAGTCTCGATCCCAATCTGCTGCCACAACTCATTCACAGTCTTTAAGCCTAGGTTCATCACTGGACAATTTACTGTTAGTTGATAGTTCTCACTCAAATTCTCAACAATCTGGACTGAGTCCGAATTCAAATTCTACATGTGGTGGAGGAGGTGGAAATCGAATTTCCGTATCAAGTTGTAATTCCAATTGTGGTGTGGGTGGTGGTGGTTTGACGGCTGGACACTCAAATTCCGGTCTAGGTCAACTACGTCATTATGATCCAGATGTGGATGTGGATGTGGATGCAGATGTATTTTTAACGGAAGTCAAAACAACAAGTGGAGCTCAGTTACCAGGATCCCGAGAAAATGTCATTGACGATAGTACAGATGATGAGATTCCTCCTAGACTACCTGAGAAACAGCATAAAATACGGCATTTTCTTCTAGGAACTAATTTTCCGAATACGGCAGTCTCACCCACGCATAGCTACAATCCACACATGTCGAAATCCAATTCCAATCCAAGATGTCCATCACCATATGATAATGTTCAAGAGGGAGAGGAAATTGATTTGGCAACTTGGCATGGAGTCTCCAGACAAAACTCTACCGCCGGATTTAATAGGGAACAACATTTTCAGCAACGACAATTTATGAGCTATTCCGAGTCCAGAAATACTTTAGTAGGAGCGTCCATGGGTTTTGATTCGGACACGGCTCCGCCACTTCCACCCAAAAAGAAACACAGTCTCAGTAAGCCCCATACCTTTTTGTGATGTGTAGCCATTGTAATTCTCTATATATATACAGTTGTAAAGGAAAAAGGAAATCTAATGAAATTTGTCTCTTTTTTTTAGTTACTGCCTATGTGGAACTGATGCATAATTTCGACTCCCACTCTCAACATCATCATCATCATCATTTCCATAACCATACAAATTCATTAACAACGTCTTCACAACATCCCCAGCTTTCCCATCAACATTCCCATCAAGCCCCTCTCCAAACGTACAACACGTACAGTGGAAATACTATTCCACTACAATCGGAAAGTTTAAATATGATTAGTCCAGGAAGTGGAGGAGGAGGACCTCCGGTCATTTCATCTGATTCTTGTGCTACATCTGAAAGTGAACTCACAAGTGGAGAAATTAAACGAGCATCATATGCTCAATCTAGTTCATTTCATCAGTTCTCGTCCTATACTTCACAACAACAACAACAAGGTGTTGGAGTAGGAGTAGGTGGAAATAATTCCAAAATATCATCCCCAACAGATGAAAATTTCGGTTCTACTTCGAATACAAATTCCAATTTCAATTCTTTTCATTTGACAACTACCACCACGAATTCCTCAATATCTCCTAGTTCATCTTCTGAGGGGAATATTGGCATCTCAAATAGTGGTGGTGGTGGTGGATATCCAAATTCCAAACCGCCAGCACTACCTCCGAAAAAATCCCGTGGCTTTCTCAGGAGCTCTCTAAGTGAACAGGGTGAGCATCCTCTCAGCTCCTCAATCAAAGCACAAAATTCACCAACTCCACCAGCCTCGTTGACATTAAGTACTCTGAATATTCCGGTTGTTGTCACTGTACCTATTGTTGGAGGTGGAGGTGGTGGTAGTGGCAGTAGTAGTGTCGTCGTAGCTCCTGCTCTCACGCCTGCACGTAGCTTTTCCGGGTAAGACATTAATTCATTCAGTTTATCCATCAAAATTGATCCTATTTCATGCGTAAAATACATAATAAAATAATTTATTCTTTCCATTGTTAATTTAGTGGGGAGTCGGTTTCAATTGAAAGTCCTCAAAGAAGTTTAGAAGAAGAGAGTGTATTGTATATTTTGGACGCTTCACCGAGTCTTGTCATGAATGATGGAACGAATTCAACGAATGCTAAAGCGGATGGAAAAAATGGATGGACGGAAGTCAAAGGGGGAGATCCTCAAGTCCTCATCGTTTATGCTGCTAGTCCTAATTTAACAGGTAACATAATATGAACATTTTTAGTCATTTATGTTTATTACATATGGTTTACAAGTTACTGAAATGTTTTAAAAATTAATTATTATTATTATTGTGTAGATGTGAAATTCCGAGAAGTCTTCCTAGGTATGTTTATTTTCAGAAAATTACAAAAATATTATTATGTTTCATTTTTTCAAAATTAAGTAATAGTACACCATGCACAATGAATGAGTGAGAGACGTAAACGGTATACAATGATAAATCACTCGCGATTGCAGACTCTTTTCAGACAAGTTGCTTTGCAACTTTTCATTGTTTTTTGTGTTGTAGGACGTAATTTTCGAAAAAGACAGCGTCATATTATTATGGGAAAAGTTATTGTTCACAATTTCATATTTTAGTAACGTATCGCTCGTTCGTTCAGCCCTTGGATGTTGTCTCTCTACTGTGGAAACGCTACCTTTTCTTTGAAAAGAAAACGGATCGAACATCCTCTGTACATGCCAGAGCCACATTGGATGTTTTTGTGGATGTCGTCAATTCGCTAACGTGTGTATTTTTTCAACTGGATTTAACTTTTGTTTTTTTTTGCATTTTAAGTGCAAATAATTATGAAAGAAATTCTATTAACCCTTATTTTTGCTTAAATACGATTACAGACCCATGGATTTAGACGAGGACATGTTAAGCAAAGTAAGGAACTGTATCTATTATTTGGTGAACAATGGAGAAATTATGAACGCGTTGCGAGCAAGAAAAGGTTTAATCGTCAAATATGCTACTCGAGTGAAACTCTTGTCCCCAAAACCCAGCCTTGTTTCACTTGCTGTAACATCCGAAGCCCAGTCATTGCTTCAATGGAATGTAATTAGCTCATATTTTATATACTTTTTTAAATTTTATACGCTTCTGTGTTGAGCAGTGTTGAGTTAAAATGTTTTTCTTTTATTCAATTTGTAATTAAACAGGCTACGAGTATCGCTCAACAAATGACACTGCTGGACTCTGATTTATTTCGCCAATTAGAACCAGCCGAGTTACTTTTGTGGGCCAGAGAGCAAAGTGAAGAGTTTTGTCCAGCACTGAATCACTTTACGGAACATTTTAATAAAGTTTCTTGGTGGTAAGAAAATGAATTTTCGTCGTGCATTGTGGAATAGTATTTTAACTTTGGTAGGTGTGTTTTTTTTACTTATCACAAAATTCTCTTTTCTTGTTTCAGGGCGAGGTCGAAAGTTCTGACATGTGACAGCTCAAGAGAAAGGAATCGAACTATGAAAAAGTTAATTGAAGTTATGAGGAAACTACGAGATTACAAGTAAGAAAATGTCTATAATTCATTCGTAACCATTAGAAAAACTAATTCAAAATTGAAATTGATGTATAATGGATTATTTTTTTCGTATTTTTTTACAGCAATTTTAATTCACTTTTGGCGGTGAGAAAATACTCATTTAATAATTGCGGTTAGTGTATGTTTATATACCTATTTATGTACTTGATTTTAAATTGTTTTGTTGTGGTTTTTTCGTGTAGCTTCTTTCCGCTCTTGATTGTGCTCCGATTCGGAGACTTGGATTCTCTCGACGTCTAACTGAGGCTCTAAAACCCCATGCAGCATTGACTGATTCTTCCGGGTCCTTTCGGACATATCGCCTGGCGTTGTCTGAAAGCAAACCTCCTTGTATTCCATACATGTACGTACTTCATTTTGATTTGAATCTATCAATAATGATTAATAATTATTGTACTGATTTTAATGGGGTATTTTTTATTTTTAGTGGGTTGGTACTTCAAGACTTGACATTCGTACACAATGCAAATGCAGATTTTCTTGCCGATGCAAAAGTAAATTGGATCAAACGATGGCAGCAATACGTCTGTCTGTCCCCAATACGCGACTTTCACTCTTGGTAATGAAAAAAAAACAAATTAAGATTAAACTACAGTCAGTCACATTAGACTGCTAATAAGCATCGCAAAAAAAAGCAATGATACTAATCCTTATTTATGAATGCATTTATTGCAGTCAATACGGGTATATTCGGAATGAAAATCTTCTCACATTTCTGAATAATTTTGACGAGTCCCTAAACGATGACGAACTCTGGAGTCTATCAGAGCAAATCAAGCCCCGCAAAAATTAGTCATATTTTCTAGTTGTGTATTTAATATATCTATATTATAGTTATTATTATTAATTAATTATGATAAGTTTTAACAAATTTTTAATTGTCTGAATATGGAGACAAATTGTGAGAGAGTGCGTTATTATGCAAGGCATAATGACAAAACAAGGTCAATGCATAAGAATTCTAGTTTTAATGGAACCACTGCAACGCGTTTAATGCAAACTATGTTAATCATCAATCATTATGAGCAATGACAAACTTGCTTTAGAAAAATTGATTCTTTATACTTACAGTATTATTTATTTTTTAAACCAGACCATGTAAATACATTTATAACCATTTTATTATTACATATTTAAAATATGATATTGATATTTTAATTCGCTACTAGGTTGTCAACTTAGGGAAGTGTGTATTTATCGATTTGTTATTGTTATTTATGTTTAGGAGAACGTTCGTATTTTTTACTAAACCAGGTTTTTCTTTGGTAGATATAATAACGCATGTGTTAGTCGGGAAAAACAAATAGTTTTTACTTATTTTATAGATAGGGTTATAAAGACAAAGACTTTTCAAGCATAAACGGAGTACTATACAGTCGCCGTCATTTTACTTAACTTGCTAATCACTGACTAGTAATCAGTGATAAGCAGAATAATACTAGCAGTGGCAGTGATATCAAAACTCTCTTTCTCTCTCATCTATATTCTAATACAAAGTAAAACAAAACTGCCATTTTCAAATCACAAAACAACTTGAATCATTATGCGTATACGCTATACTAAATACAATACTACAATTTCCGATGGGCTATATATACAACAAAACTTTTGCACAAGGATTAGTTATACAAATAATATCGGTACTATACGCAGTTAAAAGTGTAAAGAAGTAAATAGTGTTAAAGATTTTACAGTTAACAGATATACTGAACCTGCTTTGAGATTGTGATTGAAAATATCATATTCTACCTAAATACGTATAGTACGGTTGAAGCACATCAAATAAAAAGAAAATGTACAATCCGCGTATACGTATTGATACGTATAAAGAAATACTGAAATACGTATAGGGATTTTTTTGCAGTCATTTTTAGTACTTTTATGCAATTAACTTTTTGTTGTAGAGAATTTTCAGACTTAAATCTATACACGTTTGCAATTTTATTAGTGATTTGTGATTTGAATTTGTATAACGAAAATTTTGTGTAGGGAATAGAAAATGAAGAACTTGAGTAGCTTGTTAGAAAAATACTATGCTGGTAGGTGAGCAACAAATCTAAAGTAAAGGCTGAATTTATGTATACAAACAATTTTGCAAACAATACACTAATTCACTAATTTACGAATTGTTATCATCAGTTAGTCGAAATATTATGTGTTTAATGCCTCCCCGTATATGTTTCATTTTCCTCCTTCATATTCTTAATATCTTTTTTCGTGTATGGAAAATCTGTCATACTATCATACTTTCAGTATGAGCAGAAATTTTTGGTTTGTACAGAGCAAATGGGGAGCAGATTTTCTGCTCCCATTTGACTCTGTAGCTCCCAGTATGAGCAGATTTTTTGTCCTGGGCAGATTTTCCATACACGTCTTTTTTATGTTCTTGCCAATTTTATTGCATTTTAAAGACAGAGGGTACAAAAAGAATATCTTTATTTATGTATCTACGGATTTTATAGTTTAATGTGAATTTACTTTACAGGCAGACAGCGTAGAGACGTAGAGAGAACAATAATTTTAATACAGCTACAAGCTACACATATTTATATACAATGTATATGTATAGAGACAGTTGACAGAGATTGATAGACAAATATATATAGAAAGAACAAAAACAAAGGGGTCAAGTGGAAATATATACTGGGACGTTTTTATTTTGAGTCTCGTTCTGGTTGTGGAAATCGCACAATGATAATTATATACGTATACCTATAAGTAAAAATGTACTACAAATTAAAATATAAAAGTTAAGGATATTTAGAAAGTAAATCTACAGTATATAGTATGAAATAGCTTAATATTTAATAGTCGTGAGATGGATAGAAATGATTATATCATGTATATCAACACAAATATAAATATATATATATATACCTAGACCTACCTACTTTACCTAATACAAATGATTAAAATGTCAATTAAACCATTATTCTCGTTGTTGTTAGCTAGTTTGTAAAAGTGAGAGCTAAGATGTTAGTGAATGTCATCAGTTGTGTGTAGGTAATAGGTATAATATATCTCTATCAATCGTTATCCATATACTGAAGCAAATATATGTAGTAATAATAATAATTATTATACATGCGTACTAAATACGTGAAAAAAGCACATTCGATTATTTGAAGGGTAAAAAAAAAATACTTATTACATTATAAATACATATTAGGTTATAAACAATTGATACGAATTTAAAAATATATACATAATATAAAAATAGTTTTATATTTATAAATTCAAAACCTACATATATATAAACGATATAAAAGAATATAAGGACTAATCGCAAATCATAATGAAGCACAAGATAATGATACGAGACAACATATAGGAAAAACTGCTAAAGATGGAATTCGGGATATTCTAAAAAAAAAAGAAAAAGAAAAAAGAACTGGCAATATTTTAGGAAGAAAAAGAACTAATCAAATTTTTCACCTATACACAACATAATATATTGATCAAAAAATTGAATACAATGCTGATACTACTGTTACATATAATAATGTCTATTATTAGTATACAATTCTCAATATTCAATAGTACTTTAGGATTTAAAATTTAAATACATAAGTATATTACATACAGTATATAGTTGAAAGTCTAGTTATTGTAACTGAAAGAAAGAAAGAAGAGTTTTTGCAGTTTTTATGGACTGAAGTAATCATTGTGAAATTCGGAATTGGAAAGATAAGAGTGATTACTAATTAATATTTAATATTAATATAATTCTAATACATACGGTATATGAGAGTACTTACAAAACTGCAACTTTTTAAAAAGATAATCATTATTATTATGTATTTATTCAATGTCTATATATCGTCAAGTCAACTTATTACATATTATGTAAAACAAACCACAGTGGAATTAAGAATTAATTTAAAGTCCAAACCTTGTAAGTATATATTTATATGTGTACTCTTTTTGTTTTTGCTTTAATTGTATTTGTTCATGAGCTGTGACCACACAATCAATCTCCGGACTTTTTTATATGTACATATATATATATTATACCCTCGAAAAGTGAATGTTAAACGTTAAACTAACTAATGTTATTTATACAACAACGTACCTTAATTTAAGTATATAGCAGTTACCCAACTTACCAGATACACCATTATTATTATTGTATTATGAAGAGTGTAGAAAGTTGTGATTAGACGTTATTATAAGTTATTTATTTAAAAGACATTATTTAAGTATTTAATTGCAATATATTGAACAATTTAATTGTGATAACGCATTGCAGCTAGAATTATTATTATTATTATTGTCTATACACAGAAAAGTACAGAATATGTACCTATGTATGATTTTTATATGAACTTTTACCCACAGAGCAGCTCTCATGACATAAGTTTTAATTATACTCAGTTAAATATGAAGTAGTGTAACCGAATTAAACTTTGTTAGGATTCTCAGCAACAAGATGCATTTTTACTCGAAATAATTTACAAAGTATACATAAGTATATGTAATCATATTATGCTGTTTTTAAAATAATGTGTATGGGGAGAGAATGGAGGAGAAAGATTCAAAACACGTTGAATTATAGTCGTTATATATTACTTAAATTATCATGGATATCATATGCAAAAACTAAATGGAACCTGATTGTGAGAAACAAACAATGGATTGTATTAAATTATTACCTAAATTGCGTATCAAATTATGTAAAAGTTTACCCTATATAAAGTATATGTGAATTAAAAATATATATGAACTATAACGAATTGTTGTTTGGTTGAAATATCACGATATTAGTTTAATTCCGTATTTAAAATTTTTGATAATCCAATTCTACAAAAAAAAAAGACCTGAATCATTATGATTCAATTATGTGTGTATCGAAATGAGAATTGAGAAAAAAAATCGCTCAGTACTAATCAGTACTTATACATAATAAAATTTAAAGCAAGTATATAATAATGATAGTTGTATACTAAAAAGCTCGAATATTTTCATAGGGATTGTCCGCTATCAAATTAGGAACGATGAGGAGACAATAGTGTTTTCGGATGAATGGTGGTTGAAGTTGAGACTTGAAGGGCCTTTGGAACTGCTGTAGGTCTTTTGGCGAGGGTCAGAAATTCCATTCGTCGTGTAACTTCATCCACCCCAGAATTAATGGATTCAGCTGGAGAAAGTGGAAAGCGATGAGGAAAATCGTCAAGACGTTTGATCTCTGAATGTTTGTTGTGGTCGTCGTCATCGTCTGGATCTGAACTGCTTACACTTACAATTAGTGGAGGAGGCGGAGTGAATGACTCGTGTTTTCCAGCGTCCCCCTTCCGAATTGGAGTCAAAAATGGATTATTCTTGCTGTTGTAAATATCCGAGACTGATAGTGGGACCGCGACGACGGGACTTGTAGCAGGGGAAGTAGTTGGAGATTTGGAAGAATTTAATTTCCGTTGTTTTGATAATATGAGCAATGATTTGGGTTTCACAACTGCTGGTACTGGTGCGGAATCCTGACAAGTTGGTTTTTTGAGTTGAATCGGAAAGATTTTGGGTGTTGTTTCAATCGTGGGTTTTGGTTTTGAATTTTTAAGCAGTGGACGGTAGAACGGATTTCCGGCCACATCATTTTTTTGGACCAACAACTTTTCTGAACTTCCTAAAGATGAGGGCGGAGAACTTTCTTTTGATTTCAATGGGTTGGTTAAGTAGGGTGCCAACTTCCCCAGGGATACTTGTACAGGTCCGATGACAGATTCACGATTCTTTGTTGGATTCCATGACAAATCCGGGTTTTCCCGAGTAGCGAACAAATCCAAGCTCTTACTGGATTTGGAAGTGGGAACTGGAGAAACCGGAGAAATGGGACTCTGCTTCTCAATAATTTGACTCTCATAATCTTTCTTCTTAATCTTTCTTCCTACACGTCGATAAAGTGGGTTGTCGGATATATTCACCTTTGGCTTTGGTGAACTTTCAACTTGACGGAGAAATCGAGGTAGAACTTTGGTTGCAGTACAAATTTCCATTGGCTTGACTGTCTCCTCTTGGATTTTTTTTTCAGGATTCTTAATATTAGACGAGCATTGATTGGTAGTATTTTCCAAATTTCCCGGAACAACCACTGGAGATTTTTCACAACTAGAACCGAATTTTAGTTGTTTGATTGTGTTTTTCATTGATTGCTCATGATTTGGCGTTTGAATTCCAATGAGATTCAAAAGCCACGCTGCTCGCATTTCTTCGGAAAATCCAATGGACCAACTACAAATTAAAAGAAACAAATAATAATAATAAAAACTCGCTCATTCTTTTATCTTTTGCAAAATAAACGTTTTCTATGTGCATTAAAACTGTAGAGATTCCGGTAAAAAAAATTTAAGACTTGATAAATTCCTTCAAAATTCGTCATTTACATATAAACAAAAAAAATAATTATAAAATGAATAGACTTACTAGAGAAGAGAATATTCTTGGCACATTTTCCCGTACTTTCCTTTCATTTCAGCCCCTTCCAAATCCAAAGAATCCTCTGCCATTTCTTTTTCTTGGGTGTGCGAAAGGAAAAACGTTTTTTCGAAAACGAAAAAAAAAATCACGAATTACTTGAGCGACACAGAGAGTTTTTTTGCGTTGATGCGTCAGGGTCGAGCTTCAAACTGGAAATGAGCCTTTGGAAGGGCGAAGACGTTAAATGAAGGGATTTTAAGGGCGCGGTTTTTTTTAAAGTTTTTGGAAAATAAATGTGTGTAAAATTAAATGTGAAACGATTGTCGAAATTATGAATTAGAGGAAATAATAGTCTTTTATTCTTGATGAATCCATCAAATCACAAAAATTACTATGAAAGCGTATAAAATTATAGACGTCCAGAAATTGTAGTATTTTTTGCTTTTATTTTTAACTTGTTGCAGATGATTGGCCTTCAATGGAAATAGCCGTGCTGGGCTCGATGAAACTTTGTCTGTACGATTTATGAAGCTGTAAAAAATAACAACCATAAGAAGCAATTATATATATATATACTCTAATTATTAATTGTTGTTGAGAGCCTTCGATTCCTTTTTGGGGGAAATAATTTTCATAATTTTGAAAGAATTAATTGTTCTTACAATGGCGATACAAAATCCGAGTAAAATCATTTTGAGAGTGATGCTGATTTTGGTTGAGAAATGAAGTCTAATGGAGTTACGAGTTTTATTTAGTATGTGAACCAAATCCGTATTTCCATCACTTGTTCGGATCTACATGTATGTATATGAAATGAAGATTTTTCATTGTTTAATTGCGTGTGTACTTATATATTCTTTCGTGTCGAAACTCTTTAAAAATTATTGATTCTGTTCGTACCAGAAATTGACTTGATCCACATAAATTTCGTCCATACTCAACCTATATATAATGTCATAAATATATGGAAATCATCAAAGTTCAATTCAATATATAATACATTTCTAAATATAGGAGAAAAACGTGGTAAAAGGTAAAACGAAAAGACCTTATTATTATTATTATTATTGTGATCATCGCAGCAATTGAAATTCTTTGTACCACAAAAACTTTGTCTCCATCCGAATTTCGCAATTGAAATCTGGGTGACTGACAAATGCCGAAATGTGCAAATTCTTCGCCTGTTCCAAGTAATAGATCTGGAGGACTGTAAACTGCCATGGCCTATATATAGTATATACAAAATTAAATATCAAATATCACAAAAAATATACATAAGATATAAGGACAAGGAAAAGGTATAAAATTCCACAGTAAAAAACTGATCATTAGAATCCTTCCAGTGATTTTTTAATGATATATTATATTATGTATATACGCTCACAAGTTTCCCCGTCCAAAAGTTTTTTTCTTTATAGCAAACGCGAGCAACAGGTACTCTCGTTGGGTCCCTTATCACGATATTCTGAAGCGTCCCAAAAATACAACATTGCAATTCCTCGACGGCCGTAAACATTTGCATGGGCTCATCCAGACCATCATCATAAATTTTGTATACAATATCAAAATCACAATTACAGTGGGCTGCTCATCAAAAAAAACAATGTCAAAATCCAAATCAATCTTTCTATAAATCTAAATAAAATGTTAATAATGTTCTGCAACACCCCGCTTTTTATGTGGGAAAATGAAATGTGTGTGTGTGTGCCTCACTTGGTTTAACTTCAATTAAAATGGTGTCGGACACAGCAAGCCAGGCTAATCCCGTGGGTTTCCGAGAGTTCTCAACGAAATTCGTTTTAGTTTTCGTCACAATATTAATCCCATTTTGAACTCCGTTGATTTGCGTTTGTTTGGTGATGATCACACCACTGCCGGGTAGGACGGTGTCCACCAATGAAGGTGAAGTCATCAGCATCTTCCTCTCATATCCAACAACTCCTCCACCCCCCACTTCACTCACAATCCCAACCTGACTAAAACTCTGACTATTTTCACGGTCCAAGGAAATGGATTCGACTTTACTCACCGAGGACTTGAATGGAATCATGTCATTTATACATATAGTGAACGATCTTTCGAATGATTTTTTTCAATTGAGAGGGTTTGAGGAGAACTTTGTACAAAATTCAAGTGAAAATCCGAATTCTCAACTTGATTCGAGACTTGACGAATCAACGACAGCTAGTAGAATCGTTTGAATTTCTTTCTAACATTCGATAATCGACATGATAATAATAATAATAATAAGTATTATTATTCCCCCGCAATGAAGAAGAAAAGAATAATAATAACACACATGTATCGATATACTATATATATGTATACTTTCAATCAAATTAGTTCGACTCGAGCTGGACTCTGCTCGACATTCAACATTCAGTCACAAAATCCCGCAAGTAAAAGTCGTCGTCCACTATAGAAAATTAAATGAAATCTTTTATTCATAATTTTACTACTTATTTATTCAGAATTTCGAATTCAGCAGTGACATATATTGGGAACTCTAATTGATTTCTCAACACAAAACCACCGCGTGCGTCAAGTCAAATCGTGGATTTCTTGATATTTTTACATGAGAATCTCTGTGTGATACTTAAACGTTATATATGAATCAATCCTGAAACAGCAAACAACAAACAACAAAATCCAAAAGGAACTCTTGAATTTGAAATTGTGTATATTTGACACTTGAGATTGAAAAAACTTGAAGTTTGAATGAACGTTTTCAAGTGCACTTTGGATTTAAATGTCAAATTTAACGGTTCTCAACTTGAAATTCAAAGGTCCACAGTGAAAAGTGGATACGACAAAATATAATGATTGTAATGCAACAAGGAAAGAGAGAAGAATTGACCAAGTTTTGTATGTAGAAGAGAATGAGAGAATATAGAGAATGTTGAAGTGTCGTTTCGGGTTTCGGGGATGCCTCGAAGCATTCTCAATACCTTTAATATGAGGGAGAGAGAGAGAGAGAGAGAGAGAGAGAGTATAAAAACTCAAATGGCATTTAGGGACACATATGTATATGAAAAAAAGTCATGAGCTTGTCAGGGACAGGGACAGTGAGACAAAGGGACAGACGAACACAAGGACAATGCTAATGTGATGTGATGCGGTAATAACTCATTATGGGAAAGGAATTTGTTGTATCTTGTATCTGTATTTTATGAAGTACGATATACAGGAATATATATCGTAATAATATAATGTCGAGCTATTTACAACCGCCGTCGTTATATATAGTGTGTTGTTCATGTAGTATACATATGTACAATTGTAGAGAATATCCATGAATGTACATACATGTATCTTATATACATGATTGGAATAGTTGAATGAGTATAATCAATAATTGTGTGGTTTTAGTTTCTATGTGCGATATATACGTTCTGTTTTGTCACCGTTCTTTCAGTGTGCAGTTTGACAATCATTAGAAATTTATTGAATCACCGACATCCATGTGTATTCTGTGTGTGTGTATTTCTGTATTGTTTGACTATTTTCTTAATCCCCTGCTGTTTTGTCCGTGTTTTCCTCCGTTCCTGTTGCTGTTGTGCATATATAATTATATATATATAGACTCTATTAACTCTGTATGTACACGGGTAGCATGCAGAGTGTATACGTATAGCTGCTAATGTGATGAGCTTCATTAAGTATTTACGAGACATGCTTTTAAAATTTCGCATTTTCTCAGGACCACGGAGTCGGACAAGTCTCAAGAGCTTAAGAGAGTCCTTTATATTCTCTCTCTCTCTCTCTTTCTTTA
This sequence comes from Gisinianus flammeolus, assembly GCA_034699125.1. Taxonomy (NCBI): domain Eukaryota; kingdom Metazoa; phylum Arthropoda; class Collembola; order Symphypleona; family Katiannidae; genus Gisinianus; species Gisinianus flammeolus. The sequence continues at coordinate 8,127 of JAIUND010001390.1, read as the reverse complement.
CACACAATCCCCGCATTTCGGTGTTTTTAAGTTTCCCATTTTTTCCTTCGTTGTGTTTTGTTTTACCTGTACATTATTATCCACATAGCTGAGCAAAGAGTCCCATTACGTGACAATCAAAACTGAAAACTGAAAACATGTTGTGATGGGTTTACTTCATTCACATTTTTACATATGTGCACATGACGAGTCCTTGAATTGAAATTGAAGGATTTTGCGAGTTGTTTTATGTTTTATATTGAATCGACACAGCACACAGAGATGGAAATTTTATTCATATGCATTCATTCCCATTCCCGAGTTTTGGAAGTTTTGGAAGTCGCAATTCATTCATTCTGAGTTTCGGGAGCCGTTTTTTTTAGTCCGATTCATTCTGATTCCATGACCAAATGATCCGCATATATGCTAAATCAGAATGTTGTATATATAGTTGAACACAAATATATAGATGCATGAAATAGAGATAGTTAGAGAAAGTTTATTCAAATTTATAGAACTAAAATTTAATACAGAAAAAGAAAAAGATGAAAAGGACAAGCCAGAGTTCATAATAAATAATATTATAGCAAAAACTCTTATGACATGGTCTCGTCTCACTCAGTATCTGAACCGGATTCAGATTTGCTTTTGCCCCCCTTCTTATTAGCTTTGTGGCAATCTTTCATACACGACTTCCTACATTCTTTTTTGCAGTTTTTATCCTCATTACAAGCCCCTTCACACGTCTCTATTTTTTGATTGGTTTTGTAACTGCACTCGCCCATCATTTTCCCCCCTTTATTAACCCCCTTTCCCTTTCCCTTTCCCTTTCCCCCCTTCCCCTTTCCCTTTCCCTTCCCATTTTCCTCTGTATTGGGAGCTGGTGTAGGACCTGCACCATCTAAAAAAATACATGGTCACAATTAAGTAGGTAATTATCTTTAATTTAAGTTTCTTTTTGTCTCAAATTTAAATACTGATTATGAATAGAATGGATTCCCTATATATACGTACCCGACTTCCCTGCATCACCCTCCTCTGCAGTTACTAAAACAGCAGCGAGACAAACCACCAGGAATCCAGCAAGGATGAAATACTTCATGATAGAGTATATTTTTTATAGATTTGAAAATATTATTTGCTTATGCGAGAGTTTAAAATTCTTCACTCACTGAATCCCGACTGTACACTACAGTACCACAACAAATATTATTGATTTTTATAGGGAAGAACCTCTGAATGATACGAAATTATGTCATCATCCATCACGGAAGGAAGAGAATTAAAATTATTTCAAATACTAATAATAAATCCTATAAAATTTTATCCTTTACTTATAATATATACATAAGTTATATATTTTACTCAAACTTTTGTGTATTGCGTGTTCAGTGATTATTATAAATTATTTAAAGTAATCACGGAAGATTTCTCTTATTCACGTAATCCAAATGAATGATCGAATCAGAGCAATCATGAAATAAAATCCACATGTTATAGGGATTCAAGTTTTTTGTTTATTATTGTATGTAAGTTATCCAAAAAATGTTGGATCAAGAAATTTTTATCCTCTTTTCAATTATGCTATGTTTATATATAATAGTTTTTTTTAATGTGAACGGAAGTAAAATTGTAAATTGAATTGAAAAGTCACATGAAAATATATAATATATTTGAGTAAATGGGATATTATTCTAAAAAAAGATAATTACTAGATTAACACGTATTATATTATCATCATTTTTTTTACTAATAGAATTAAAATAGAATAGAATAAACAATTTCAAATTTGTAATAATAAAATAGGCCTTCAACATTTCATGAAGTTCATTTTATCATTGTACTGAAAAAAAATGGCAGTAGTAATTATTCTTAAAAATGTATATTTATATATTTTGAAGACTTAAAACTACAACGTGTTGAATTGAGTGAATACGTACAGCTGAATTAAAGACAAAACACAAAAGTACATGGGTAAATAAATAATGTCTTAATTCGTTTACAAATTCATTAAATTCTATAAAAAGTGATAAATGTTTTTGGAAGGAAAAATTCATATTCTGTCTATTATTTGTAGAAAACCTCGATTATATTGACAATTGAAAACTAAAAAGACAAAATATAAAAGTATACCTTACTTTTAATATGAATGATGATGATGCTGGTAATGAAATCCTTAAATTTGCTATCATAACCATAAAGGAATCACTAAATTCCAAATCATATATTTGAATGCTATCCAGTCGAAGTGGTAGAGACAAAAGTAACACGATTTTGACTTTTTTTCTGAACAAATTTGGATTTTTTCAACATTGTAAATCGCAGATTCAAGTCCCTGATTTCATCTTCCATCTGTCCAATTGTATCCAGAATCACATTATTTTGTTCCAATAATTTTTCTAATAATTCATCAAATGCACAAGCCTCCATTTCCACTTCCGTATCCCTTTGAAAACTATCATAATCTCCTTTTTTAGGGGTGGAAGAGAATTGTGGAGTTTTTGTTTTCTCTGCTGTAGGTGAAGATTGCTGTTGATGTTTGTCCTCTTGTAAAATTGAGCGTCGTGCTTTCTGAGCGGGTGTTTTGATGACAAATGATAAGGATTCTTCTAATGGATGTCGGATACTCGTATCCCCTCGATCACTCATCCCTCTCCCCCCTTCATCGTCATTAAATAGGGATGAACCATTTAAAGTCCGATTTAAATTCAAACTGATGTTGAGTGCAAAACATTTTAATTTCTCTTCTACTTCATCGATCATGGCATGCAATTCTTGCTCATCTTCCAATTTCGGATGTGGTAACGGAGCTTTTTGATTCTCTAAACTACTTTTCCCCAGGAGGTAGTCAATCGGTTTATTTGATTTCCTATCCACGGTTTCATACAGGAGATCCTTCGCTTTCTGTAGCAATGCTTTATGCTTTTCTCCACTATCAGTGTGACTGGACATTTCTAATTCTTCATCAGCAAGGAGCTTGTAGATTTCAGCAGCAAACATTGAGGATTCTGCAAAGGAAGTTTCTTCAAAATGTGAGAGTGCCGTTTCAAAATCCCTCCGTTCCATAGCTCTCCAACCCAATACAAATCTGCCTTTCTCCACTGACAATTTTTGATTAGTCAATTCCGGGAATTGTTTTATATCCATAAATCGAACAAAACCTTTTTTATACTTGGATGATGATGATGATGACGAGTCGGTAGAATTTATAAACAAAGAAACAAGCATTTTATAGTAATGTTCTGCGGAATCAAAATAAATTTGATAGAGATCATCAATGGAGATGGACAAATGAAGGAATTGTTTGGCTACAACAGTCTTTTCTAGTTGAATAGCGGCATGGGTAAAAGCAACCCCAATTATATTCATAAAAGAAGCTGGAAGTGTATTCTCCAAATTTCGTATCATTTCCAATCCCCTTTGAACTTCTAAACGACACTCAGTAGCAGCCCACTCTGAAACTCCTTCTGTACCGTGCGTTAACTTTGAAGCACTGGACCACCATTTGGCTTGAGAATTCGTCACCAAGTCTCGAGTCAAATTAGGAATTTGTTGTTGTTGTTGTTCTTGAGAGTCTTTACATTTTTGAATCTTCACATCCCATGCTTGAAATGTACTTACAGTAAGAAATATATCCACATCCAATTGACTTATACTATCTGCATCCGCTTTATCCGTGGAATAAGTTGACAGGGGGATATCCTCAAAAGAAACAGCATGGAGAAGCACAGCTTCGGATCCCGCACTTTCAAACTTGTTCAAATTCCTTTCCAGAACTTGAGTTTGAAGCCAAATCTAAAAAAGCAATCCATGTTATGTATTATTATATTATTATTCAGTGCACAAAAAACAAAACAAAATGCATCTATAATTAATACAATTAAAGTACGTTTAGTTTGACTTTTTTTTGTTCCGACTTACTTGATGATGTAACGACTCTGGATATAAAAGTTGAGCTACTTTTAATTGTAACCAAAACTTCTCATCACTCAGTTTACATTGTTGACTTGGAGATCCTTTGCTAGCAGCCTTTTGTTCGGATGGTAAATTGTGAAATTCACTAGTCGTTTTTGAAATGGAGTAGGAGGACTCTTCACTTGCTGGGAAACATCGATCGTAAATTAAAGTTTTCAAGTCCGATGTAAAAGTCACAGATTTTGTACAACTGGATAAAATCGTTTGGCACACGAACACACGATAGGATGACTCAATGAACGCCCTTTGTTGAAGTTTAGGATCACGTAATTTTATAAGCGATATCTGCAAAATAGAGTATGAAATTATTACTTATTAATATATATAACATTGGATAAAACGTTGTTTTTATTACACAAATTTCATAAATAACTATACAATTTCATATTATTATTATTGTAAACGTACCGGTTGCTCAACGATATAGGAAGACGATAATGCAAAGCACGATTGAAATAGCTTATCATGCTTTGAATCTTTCTCGCTCCGAAGTAAAGTGAGAATCCCTATAAAAAAGGACAATTGCGACCGACAGTGTTTCAAAAAGGAAGGCCACCAACTTTCAAGGGGTGAGAACTTGACCTTTCGCCCTTTCCTGCAAATATATCAAAAGAGGTTAATTTTAAATTACAATAGCGGCTCATAATTCATTACCATGGCTAACTAACTGTATAACAAAAAAATTTGACTATGTATCCGAAAACAATCATATTAATTCAGGGTTCGTGACAATTTAGTTCCTACAGGCCTCGCCTCGCGCTCCAAACTTTTCAACAGAAGCAGCCATCGAACCGCCGTGTCACACTAGTTAGTGTCATTAAATACCCCAATTAGTAGTAGTAAAAGTTTGACCAAAGAAAAGGAACTAAAATGGTATGAAATAGTTGAAAAACTGCCCAACATCCTTTAAATAAATAATAAGTCTATATAAATAATGCATGTATACTTTTTTCTTTTTGGTGCGTACAGCAAGTTGCAGATATTGAGGATACTGTGAAGCGCATTTCAACGCACAAAGGGGTTCTCGGTGTCGTTGTTGCTGCTCGTGATGGTCAGTACGTATTTAATTTTGTTATTATTATTATTGTTATATCAATTAAACTCAAACGTAACTAAAAAAAAATGATAAAAAAATCTGTAACATTACATATAGGAATGCCAATCAAAACAACGATGGACAACACATCGACAGTATTATATATTGGGACGGCCATTTCCCTATTTGAACGATCTCAGTCAATGGTTCGTGATATTGATCCCACTGATTTCCTGCACTATATGCGAATTCGAACAGTCAAATACGAGCTCATGGTGTGTGTTGAAGAGGATTACATTGTAGTCGCAGTTCAAAATACACGTTTCACCGAATGACCCCCCTCAAATAATTATATATAAAATCCCCACTGACTATTGTAAGGTCAAATTTTACAACTGTGACAAAAGACAAGTGAAAACAAAATCATCCTACCAAAACAACAATGTAAAGACGACAAAATTAAATAATGCAAGAATATTTCGAGCCTGTATAGTACAATGGAATATTTTATATATATCTTTTATAATATACTTTACAGTAACAAAGTACGACAAAAATAAAAAATAGAGTGTGCTTACGTAAAGAGAGCTTGATCAAATTTATGTAACCATCGGGCGGCCAGAGCAATTCTTTTATCTCCCACAGCTTCAACAATGACATCCTTCAAATGAGTATCTAACATTAAGGCTATCAAATTCTCCAGCACAAAAAAGTATGTAGAAAATAGTTCAGCTTCCGTTAAAGTTGTCCCTTTGAGTCCATTTGTGGATGGGCGGTTGGATGAGGAAGTGGGATTATCATGCTCAGCTAGGGCTTCTTCCATTATCATCATTGATCTTTCCAAAAATTCGTAGCTATTCGCAAATTTTATCATAAACTTGTGAACATGAGCAGCTCCTTGACGAATCTTCTTGTCGGTTAAATAAAATTGGAGGAGGGTTGAGTGATGAAGTACAGATGCCTATATAAACAAGAAAAGCCATGATATTATAATTAATATAAAAATTACATTGTACAAAAACACATTTCTTCTTCTCTTGAATACAACTGCAACTAATAAAATAAAATATATACACACCTTGTTAGATTCGATACGTTTAATTAGACTTTCCCCAATATTTTCATTAGCACTGTTATTGTTGGTGGTTGACGTGGAAGAACTTATCGGCAATTTAGATAAACTTTTAATTTTAATACTTCCAATGGTCGGAGTAGGAGGAGTGAAAAAATTTGAGCTAAAAAGTCCAGTGGACATGGCAGAATTTTTTATAGTCGGACTATCCATAATGAATGGAGTTTTTGGGTCGTAGTCTTCTAGAGAATATGTTGCTTTTTGCAAGTTGAGCCACTGAGTTCGACTTTGTGGAGTTTCTTTATTCCCGTAGCCATTTTGAATCAAACTACAAACTATACAAACACAAAAATATTTCATACATTAAGTAATTCTAGTTAAATAATCAGTCTTCACTTTACACATAGCTTAAATGGAGAGGTTTTCTCTTACTTTTATTCAAGACATCCCGAGTTTTCCCAAGTTCATAACTTTTTTTGTAATGTATAAATGCATCTTCGTCCTGTCCAAGATCCACCAAGACCTAGAATACAAATAATATAACATTTTAATTAATATCATATTACAACACAATGATCACTACGATTTGCATTATGCAATTTGAAAAAAATTAAAGAATTTCACAACTCACATCTCCCATTAGTTTATGTGCAGCGGTTGTATTTTGACTGGGTGGATTTGACTGTAAATAACTTTCCAGATACATTCGAGCACTCTCAAATTCCCGTAAACTGACATAGGCTCGGGCAAATGAAAAACATCGAAGGGCTCTCTGCCAGTATAAAAGAATCGGGGTCAAAACAAAACAAAATAGACATAAGTACCTACATATATATATATATTTAAATAATATTTAAATCATCGGGCCGACATTGTCGGCATAAAATATAAAATACAGTGAATTATGAATAAACTAATTTTACCTCTTGCTCTGATGGTATTTTAGCCAAAGTATCTCGGATATGATTGTCCAACTCTTTCTTTGTCCTGAATTTTGACATTATGCTTAATGCCAAGTATTTTCACGGATTTATCGGTTTTCGGTATAAAATAAAAAGTACAAAAAACCCCGAAGAAAAAGACCACAATTTCAGAGGCATGAGCGAATTCAAATCCTTTACAATAAGATATTTTTGGCGCCCGAGATGATTTTGGGCGGCATTTGACTAATTGCGACGATTTCACAACTTTTCACAAGTTGTGAACGAATCACAACGAAATAAACAAGAAAAAACACAAAAATCGTATAATTCTAATTTTTAAGTCATCATTTTACACAGGAGAATCTTGATAGTTGTGATAATAGTAAAACTTAATAGCTTTATAATAAAGCCTTTGTTCACGTGTCTCAAAGTTTGATAAAAGTTTTATCATAAAACCAAAGTAAGTCTATTTTTATTGTATTGATTTTGACATGTATAAAAGATGATCTCGAAGGTAATTTAAAGTACTTACTGTCTCAAATACGTTACGTACATCTGGAAGTCATGTGTATGCAAACGACAACCAAAATTGGTCCGAGCCGTAGATGTAAAAGGCAATCAGACAGTAAGTAAAGTATAATTGTTTTATGTTCACTTTATTAATCCCAGCACAGGTTGTACGTCGAAATGGCTGGACCACTATCGTTAAGTAAATGTAACAGAATAATTGCTCTGGTGGATATGGATTGTTTTTACGTCCAAGTGGAGGAAAGAGATGATCCTTCCATCAAAGGAATCCCGGCTGCTGTCGTCCAGTACAAAACATGGAAAGGCGGAGGGTAATTATTATTAATTGTATACATTTTAATTCACAATACAAATTAAGAATGGATGACTTGGAGTGTAATTTCGATAAATACCTGTATTTGTAGGATTATTGCTGTTAATTATGAAGCGCGAGCTCGAGGAGTCACAAGAAGCATGAGGGGAGATGATGCGAAAGCTGTTTGTGAGTCCACAAATAAAATAAAAATAAAGGATATGTACTTAAGTACACATCCTAAGTACAGTCCATCCAAAAACTTTATACACTTTTGTGAATTTATTGGCTCCGCCCACAGAAAAAGTTTTTCCATGCAGAG
>JAIUND010001389.1:0-36542 GCA_034699125.1 Gisinianus flammeolus | reverse complement strand
CTCTCTCTCTCTCTCTCTCTCTCTCTCTCTCTCTCTCTCTCTTTCTCTTTCCTTTCTCAAAAGAATTTTTACACATTGAAGATTTGTATCGTATGTTATGCATATACATATGTGCAGAGTATAAGAACATGAAACGAAATGAAAGCATTTGTGTATAGTCAATTGAACAAAATGTAGACACATGTGGAAGGTAAATGGTTCTGGTGCGAAGTTGAAGTTGGATAGTATAAAAGAGCGAGAGAGAGAAAAAGAAAGAAAGAAGAAAACTCTTCAAATAGTATTGACGTGGGTTCGTAGGTTCTCGAGTGGGGGGAGTATGAGGTAATCTGTATATATTATACTATTATACATCATACAACTGAGTTCCATTAGGAGGAATGATTTTCACTGAAGTAGATTTTGGAGAAGAAAAAAATAAGGGTGTGTCGTAGTACAGAGGAATAGAGGAAGAGAAAAAGAGAGAGAGAGAACTATAAACTATATGGAGGAACTGATTCTTGTTCTTTTCTTTGTGTTGATCGATCGAGACACTTAACCCTCAAAGACACGACTTTCCCATCGGGGACAATTTACTTGTAAATGTCTCCAAATTGAAATATTATTGACTTGCACATCACTTGATATTCAAAGTACCTTTCCCCACATTCTCCTCTTACCTATCGCATATCCACATGTACAACATTATTTCGTTCACCTTTTTACCCTTTCAAACTAGAATACATGTGCACAGAAATTCATTTGACGAATGTAAAACTGAGCGCACAGGCAAGTGAGTACTTGATGCTGTTGCTTCCCATTCGTTTAGTATACAATATTATGAAATATCATAATCTTTTAAATTTGATTTCCCCATATAAAATTAAAATCTTTGAGTTTTTGAAATGTTTGAAATCAAAAACTCTAAATAATTTTCCAATACTTTTCCACATACCCTTTCCAAGTTGGAGTAATACAAAAACCTTTTACGCTTTACTTTGTAAAGCGTACAAGGTAAAACTGTATTTGTGTGTTGTGTACCACAAGTCCGTTATTTGTAATGTTGTCACTACATCACTTAAAAAGCTTTATGGTGGCAAAGTTACGAACGTGAAGAATCTTATCGAATCACGCAAATTATAATGCATTTCTGTAGTACTTTCTTTTGCTCCATGTCATGGATCATATCACAATTTGCGATTAGTACAAAACAAAGTTGACCATTTTTTCTTGTATTGCCAGCAGAGAAAAAAGTTGTTCATATAGCATTTGAAATGTTACATTGCATGATTGAACATATTTTATAGATTTTACAACGTCTGGATTATATAAATATTTAAGGAAAACTCGAATAATTTTACAGTTCCGTTCCGAGTCTACAAACTCAAAGCAACGAGGTTTCCGACCTGCCTTTTTCTAACTTTCTTTCAGTTTTTTACCCTAAAGCTCCTAAAAAGTAAAACCTTGACTGCACATTCACACAAAAAATATTAAAAATCCACTCATATGAATAAGGAGAGGAGAGCATGATGACAAATCGTCATTGTCAATAAGAAAATAATTAAAGGTGAGAAATCTTCCAACTTCAAACTTACCATTTGCATTGGAAAGTGCAAAGTCATGGGAATAGATTATTAATCCCTGTTTAACAGGTGAAGAAGACTCACATGTCATTATTTAAAATGGTGTGGACAGCTCCTAGAATATTAATCTTCTGGGTCAAATTAGTGATTTGAAGGGTATTAGCAAGTTTTGAGATTAGCATCTTGATCACCGTATACAAAGGGATTCTGATGAGCGAGACTCCATGATAAACAACAGCCTCTCCAATCGAATGCAAACCGCCATGAGAATAAATAATAATTTGATCTTTGGATGAGTCAAAATGGATTGCTGAGGGAGCCAGGATTTTATCATCATATTTTTGGGTAGATCATTCATTTCCTTCCAGATGACTCTTTGCTTCAATGTTGAGAAGGTCTGCATGAACGTTTTCCGGATTTCGTCGGGCATCGTGTGAGCCTGTCAAATAAAAATACGTATTTGGAATACACATTTTACAAAATACACACTTTAAGAAATAAAGATGTGTTTTTAAAATGGGTTTGAAATATTTACTTTTTCTTTTATGACGGTGCTGAATCTTCCGATGGAGTTTTATTTGCTGTACACTCCAGATCCGAGTTTTTCTCAAAAATGGTGTGGGGATGTTGAAACTGCGGAAAGATTTGAATGAATGGGATGCGACCGTTCTGAAACAACTGGCTGTTAATTCAGAATGGGCATCTATTTTCTACATTTTTCTATTTCATGTTCAATTACATTGAATTTTCACTACACCAATTTATAATTGTAGAGAAAATGCGACAACTTTGCTGACATGGAAATCCAGTCGACTTCTTTCGACCAGTTTACTACAACTTCCAAGTTTTATTACTAGTCGTTGCAATTCCTCATCATCATCCAGAACCCAAAGAAACGTCGTCAAGAATATCCGGATTTTGACGAGGATTTTGACGAGTTCCTCTGGACGATTTTCTTGGAGAGCCGAAATCCGTCCACGAAGAGATCGTCGTAAGCTGTTTTCAGAAATTCGTCATAATCCTCGAGAATTCTCAGCTCCAAAACCATGTCCCGAATTTATCTGCACCGACTTTCGTTCAAGTATGCAAATGGCCTTCCACTTGCCGCCTTTTGTGATGCAGTCAATCAAAATCATTATTAATTCAGTTAGAGTTTGATGTTAAATCAATCAATGATTTGAACGGAATTCATTTTGAAATTATTTTTAATTCTCAAGCTTTCGACAGAAACTTCTGTCTTCCTCAGGAGCCTCAGGAGCCTCAGTATGACTCTTATTATTAATTCATTAAATATGGATGGATTAATTAATTACTACAAACTGGAATGCAGAATTATTATTGAACTTACTTTTAAGATTTCCTTTTGCTCTGCACTGGTTTTCTCAATGAGTCGGATGACGTGATTTTGAGTCGAGCCATGTCATTTTGAACACGATAAGAAACTTCCGTCCAATCATTCAAACTCTGTTTATCGTCATAACTCCCAAATCCAGCGTCAGCTGATGAATCGCCGTCAAATCGGAGTCACTCACTCAGTTCCCAACCAGTCTAAAAAATCATTCATTCACAAGAATTGAACACTCTAAAATCATCTCAGAATGAATTCAGCCTGAATGCTAAATGAAATGTAGATATCAGAAAGATTGTGAGATTGATCCATTTTTAATATTTATCACTGGATTCACCCCTTTTCTACAGATTTGCATTCTATAGATTCCGTGTAATACAAAAGTATTCCAAGATTCGTCCTGAGATAATTAATCATACTACGCTGAACTCTGAAACCTTACACACGTTACCTCCACTTTTATTGTAGTTATTTTGTATGCTTACAACAGGAATACACAATCCCAATAACACTTAAATTTTTCCCATCTCTTGAATGAATTTGTTTTCTGATGAAAAATGAACATCATTTTACTTTTTACCATCATGCTCTATGTTTCCCCCTTTACCTTGTCAAAATGAATAAAAGCTAAATTTTGTTTTACATATGACTATATAAATAAAGAGGGAATTTATTTATATATGAACAGTTTTCCGTTGAATCCTTGTGATAAATTCAGGTAAATGAATGTGTATGCGGAGAAATCGCGATATTATATCACGATCCGTCGTATAAACTTAATACAGACATGGGAAAAACAATGTCGGCATGTCCTGCATGGGAAAAAGAGTTTCAACGCTTTGTGACTCAGTTCACAGTCGAAACATTCATCTTTGTAATCTATTACTATTAGAAGCATAAAGTTTATAAATGTTCTCAGAGAAATGTAAGAAGTGTAAGGACGAGTATAGGCGAGAGAACTATGAGAGCCATTACAGCCAGCACCAGTGTAAAATAGATTTACCGGCCGCGTGTCAACCAAGGAAGAAGAGAAAGAGAGAGCGAGAGAGAAAAACTACCTTTGGATACATATATATGCGAGTGCCAATGCCAATGCTTTCATATATAATAATAATAATATTACATTTTCTCGCGTTTTCATTCCATCTAAATGAAAACGCTACTCCTCACACTTGGCTTCATTTTTTTGACCAAAAACCACCACCAACGTCACTACTCACTATACTTACCCCAATGAGAAAAAGAGCAAGAGAGCGAAAGCGAAAGAGCTTGGATGTCTGGAAAACGTGGACTGCTCATGTAAAAATGTGTGAAAGCTGACCAAATGGGCGATTAAAATGAGTAATTTATCTCAGCTGGTGGCATCACCAATGTTTTCCGCTCTACTATCTCATCCAATATCAAATGGTGGTCATGGTGGGAATAAAACCAGCCGTAATACTTTCTCTCTCTCTTCCGTCTCCTTGTCTCCCTCCCTGTCTCATTGTACTTTATATGAAACACAACTCCGACTCCAACTCTGGCGTATCTATAGACTGTGGAATTATCTGGAAATACATAGACAGTCTCACAATCCATTCGTGACCTTTTGTTTGTTTTAAATTGAATCGGAGAGAAAGTTATTGAAAAATGTTATTCTAGTTCCTGTTTTTTTTACTTTCCCTTTTTTCTTCTATTGTTCTTTCAAAATGCCCGAATAATATTTCCTTTATACAACCAAAGACGTCCACACACGATACTGTATTTGTAGGTGTAGGATTTCTCTTTTATATACATACGCATTTGGTCAAATTTGAAATTGTCGGTGTATAGAATAGCATAGGAGTGTAACGGGACTCGTGTCGTGCGTTAGGAGACAATGAAGAATTTCCTTTTTTTGGCTTTCGTGCTCGCAAGCGATAGCTATAGCTTGGACTGCCTTGGAATACTAAAACATTCCGTCAGGCGGACGGAACGGATTTTGACCAAACCCGGGGACGCAAGAAAATTTGATAAGACGACAAAAAAAAAAGGATTTGTCAAAAAAAAATATATATTCTTTCCTCAGCCTCAGCCCACCACTTTTTTGAGCCCTCTTTCTCTCTATAGGGTATTTTTGTCAATACTACAATCTGTAAGAGAAATATTTCAAATGCCTTACTTTCCTTTCTTTCCTTTAAAATTATATGAGCACAATTGAATAGAGTAAATTTTTTTTTTTTTTGAGAAATGATGATAGTAATTACTGTGAGGAATGTCCTCCTGGATGACTCTCTCCCTCTATATTCGATATATATATTGCCGAGTAATAGAATTTCTTGAGTCTTTAACATACAAAACAGTGGAATAGGAGAATGTGCTCTCTCAAATTTACTGGAGGAAAGTCAAGTGAGTGAAGACTGGATGGGAAATTAACTTTGGAAACAAATGATGATTTATATAAAGGTTATGGCCGACTAATAGATGCTCACAGTAAATCTTCTCGTAGATACTCCACCACGGAAATTCCTCGACTATATATATACATACTGCAGTGTGTACGGGCGTACACACAGCACAGATATTAAATACTGTAGTCAAGAGATTGTACATGTAGTCAGTAGTGTCTTCCCTACAATCTCTATATATTACCAGTATATATACCGTAGAAAAACAAATGTGACGACCAGAATTGTATCTTGTGGTAAAATACACTCATCATAATACACTCAAAATAACATTTTACAAGTCCCATCCAATGTATGTTGCGGATGCGCGTGGATATGAAACCTATATATATAGGTATGTGTACAGGTTTCCTTTCTCTCTCTACGCTTGTAGGACAAGGAATAGACAAAAAGCTAGACTAGATTCGAGCCATCCAATAAATTTTGTAACATTAGGAAGTTACTTCAGAAACAGAACCGCGGACAAGTGCATTTATTTCCCAAGAGATTCTCGAGATGTCAGAATAATATGGATTTCAAGTGAGGCTTATTGTGAGTGTATGTATGGAATGGAGTGAGTGAACATATATGTGCTAGAGAGAGACAGAGAGAGAGAGAGAGAGAGAGAAAACTATCTAGAAGACACGACGTGTTTGTAGTATAGGTAGTCGTAGAAATAGAGCGGATGCGGATGCCAATAGTCCTAGTCCGGAGCTCTGGCGATCCACAAACTTTTCACAGGTAGCTTTCGTAAACTGAAAAGATAGAGAGAGATGTGAAAGAAAGGAAGAGATTGAGAAAGAGAAATTCAAGGTAAATTCCATGCTTGTAGGTACAAGGGAAGGGAAACTCAACTAAGGATACTTTTGAAACTACATAGTGGGCGTGTCTTTGAGGACTCCAAAACAAGAAGGAGCGTCTCAACTTGTAGCTACAAGCACAAAAAATGAAAGCCGTATATACAAAGTGGAAACCAATTTGGGCAAAAGATGTTGGCGGTATTTTGGGTCGTAGTCGTTGAAAACTAGAAGAGAAGAGTATTTTGGTATTTGGGTCCAAAGTACACTCATCTTCAATCTAGCTGCTCTACCCTTAGTTGACATATCCACTTGCTTTTTTCGTTTCTTTCTCTCTCTTCTCTTTTTCTTAGAAACATACACCGACAAAATGTGTCTCTTACTTACTTTCTCCAAAATGCCTGATTTCCCATCCGCTCATGACACGTGAGCTACATTTCAGTCAAGGAGGAACATTCGCAAATTGGTTTTTTCTCGATCCTTGTATTTGTCAAAGTGTATCTTTTCTCTTTCCGTCTCCAAGTTTCAGTGTATGGTGAAAAGTATATGTAAAAAAAAAGTAGGGACTACCCATCTATTTACTGTTCGTATCTTAGGGTTAAAAAACATAACAAAAAAAAAAAAAAGTTACGCACAAGTAAATGTTTTGAACAAATACACAAAGTTAGTCTGGCCACATGTTCAAACAACAGGGTGAAATGGAGCATTTATTCCCCCTATTTATATTCTTTCCCTTCTTTCTTTACATTTATTTCCAATTTGTTTTCACTTTCGTTACAACTCCTATGCCTTGCTTAAGCGTAGCTTGGAGTTATTTGCCAGTGGACGTTAACGTTAACGGGTCGCTTGAACGCTTTTGTATTGATAATTTCATCCACATGAAAAAACAAGGTAAAATATCAATACGAATTGAGGGTTTTAAAAATTACATAGAATTTAGGTAAATAAACAGTTTTGTGAATTGTGGGTTTGTAAAGTGTGTTCTTGATCCCCCATTTGACGATTTGGATGTTCTGTATGGAGGACGGAGTGAAAGGAAGAATGAATGATCTGGAGGGCTTTAGCACCGGAGTGAAAGATTCTCTGATATTGATGGAGGGAGAAAAGGACGTTGCGTTATGCTGGATGGTGGACAGAGGTCAAGGCGGAAGTCAGCAAGAATCTCTGCAGGGTGGGCTCGAGAAAAAAAACTTTCCACGTTACGTTTCTGTAACCACTTACTTGTTAGACTGTTTTGATATGTTTTTTTACCCTCCTTCTCTATTTTATCACCAGTCTCACTTTTAGTGTTGACATACATATTTAACACAGAATTATATAGAGATATTATTATTATTTGTACAGAGATAATCCAAAAAACGGTGGTTATATCTGTATTTGTACATACTACGAATGTGTTCAAGGTTGAACTTTCTACTCAAGTTATATATTATATATCGTATATATAAGTATAAATTGACTGCATGTGTAAGTAGATGTGTACATGGAAAGTGCAGAAAGATGGAGAGATGGAGAGTCTGCACATCCACATCTCCCTTTTTTTCTTATGTACAGATATAGACAGGATTGTATGAGATTGTAGATTGATCTCACTCAAGTTCTCGCATAGCAATAATCCAAAAGCAGGACGGATCATCAGATAAGAAGGGAAGTCGGAGAAATGTGAACCGTTTTGGTGCTCGGATTTGTACATTACAGACTAGGATCTCTGTCATCAATCTTTCGCCTTTCCACAACTCTCTCTTTCTCTCCCTCTCTTTCTTTCTTTCTTTCTCCGCCTCTCTCTCTCTCTCTCTCTCGCTTGCATTCCTCTTCCCGCCGTCGACCTTCCTTTTATTTTTCTTCGTCGTTTTCTTTCTGCCTCGCCCTCCACCCTCCTGCTCTTTCTTTCCTTACATCATCTTCCTTTTCCCTCTACTCCTCTACTCGCTCTTCTACTGCTGCTTTCTCATCGTTCTCTTTCGGCTTCTTAACAGAGTGACAGTGACTTTGCTCCACCACACCATAACTTTCCACTGCACTATAGGTATATAAAAAAATGTAACATGGTAATAGAAAAGTGAGAACATTTTTACTTTTTACCTCCTCATACATATATCTAAAGCAAAGGAGCTACATATTTTATTCTTGTTGGACGTACATAAAGTCTGTGTGTCCTTGCGTATGCACAACCAACACAGGATTCAGAGAAAGGAATCAAGGAAATGCTTGCATGATTCTATCTGAAATTTATTCTTTTCACATGTATATGAATGCACTTGCGATTAGCTACTATTCTATCAACTGGGAATATATACTACAAAATAAAACTACAAATAGGAAGGAGAGTCAGTTTATTACAAGATAGATACAGAAAGGCATGTTGCAAGTTGCACTTTTCCATCAGTATATTTTATGCTCTTTGCATTTGCCATGTACGTTTTAATATCTGTACGATACGAATGATCTCCATGTACGCCAGTCTCTCAACTCTCTCTGGATAGGAATCTTCACAGTTTTTTTTCTCTCGCTTTCTTTCTTTCTTCTTTGGTGCTCTCACCCCAACCATATCAACCTTCCATTCGTTGACATTTCCGTACACATGAATTACCAGAGTACCCCCCACATGTGACACACCCTCTACTTAAGATATCATACACAACTAGTCAGCCAGAAATTCCCTCAACTTTAATATACAGCTTACTTTGGGGTTTCTTCTCTCTATTATTTCCCAGTTTTGCACGGGCAAGTGATCCATCTGACAGAAATTTATTGATACCATTACCAAATGAAATGATTGATAATTTTTTATAGATACATATTTCCATGTTCCTCATATATTTTTCCTCTTCTTCTTCTTCCCGACTTGCTCTCCACAATTCAATTGAATAACATTCATCTTATCAATCCTAACACTTTTTTCCATTGGTATATTTACAATGCATATTCCAGTGATGTAAATTCAATTGTATTTCATTTTCCGTTATTGATAAATGTTTCGTAGAAATATGGGGGAATATTGCAAATTCTCTAGACATTCCAGTGGAATGTCAAACTGATTTTTCGTGAGCTATTAAAGTTTTAAAGTACTCGTCACTCGTTACTCAGAGTGACGAGTGACAAGTACTGTTTAAACTTTAAATCCTCATGAGTGGAGGATTTAAAAGAAAGTTACTTTGGAATTTGATTTTTATTTTTATTTATTATGCATGAGGAATTTTATAGATTTTCCTGAAGGAGATTCAAAAGGAAAAAAACGGTTGCAAAAAACGAGGTTTTCATGTTTGTGCAAGTGAGTGCAAAAACGTGAGTCGGTATAAGGATTTGGACTTGGTCCGAGGAATTTCCTTTGGAAGGAAAGATGGAGAATGTGAAAGTGAGAAAAGATTGAGTGTGTGCGTGTGGATTTGTGTGGGTGTTGATATAGTTGAAAGGCTAGAGAAAGCTAACAAAACAGTCAATTTGAAGTTGGCTGATTGAGGAAATATTGAGGTATTGTCGTGGAAAGAACGTGTGCTCTAGACTCTAGAGTAAATCAACACGAAGGAAAGAAGAGACTGAGAGATAGAAAGAGAGAGAGTGAGCGAGTACAAAGTGCAAACCCAAACTCCTTCAAGAGTTCCAACTTTGAAAAGAGAAGGAGAAAAGAACTAAAAACGGTCTTCTCTCAAAACCACCAAACCACTGCATTTTTCTGTATATACGGAGAAAACCATTGAAACTTGAACTTCTCCTCCTCAGAGTACACAGAGCACAATGCTATTCTGATTTAGATTTTGGATTTGAGTTACTAGTTTGTTTTGTTGTGACGCTTGTAGTCTGTCGTCTGGAGTTTGTAGCTTTCAGTATGTCAAACCTTATTTTTTCATTGCTTCTCTACTTCCATTTGGAATTTGGATGTGTAA
Organism: Gisinianus flammeolus; assembly: GCA_034699125.1. Classification (NCBI taxonomy): domain Eukaryota; kingdom Metazoa; phylum Arthropoda; class Collembola; order Symphypleona; family Katiannidae; genus Gisinianus; species Gisinianus flammeolus. Next base: position 26,549 of record JAIUND010001389.1, on the reverse strand, counting down.
AGTATATGCATATCAATTCATCGTCGGTATTCTTAAGACGTTGAAGTTGAGGTGAAATCTGGTTTTAAACATGACAAACTGCTCCGATTCTGTTTTCTATCCCCGCGTTTGTTGAGGAGTGTTGGAGCTCACATTGCTTTGATGTGAGAGCGTGAGGGGATGGATGTGAAAATAATTTTAAGACGAATCCGCAGAAGGAAAGAGAGAACGAGAGAAAGAGAGAGAGAGCGAGAGAGAGAGAGAGAGAGAGAGAGAGAGAGAGAGAGAGAGAGAGAGAGTGAGTGAAAACCAGAGAATAAAAGAGACGCAATCATGAAGCTATTCTGTAGGAATTGGTTCATCTTTTGATCCTGTTAGTCTTCTATTTGAACCGTCTATTATATCTTTAGCATTTGGATGGGGAATTCCATACAACTCGATGGTTCACACACACATACGCTCACACTCTGTCTTCCTTCAAATAGAGTCTGACTACTGACTACAGACGCATTTGAGAACTCTCATCATCTAGTGCCGAACCAAACACTGAAGATTTTTCTACTTGGGCAAACCACACTCAACTCAAACGACGACCAACACACACATTCTCCTCTCTTCTCTCTATTTCGTTTCTATTCTGTTGGCAATAAAATACTTTTTACTCACCAGTATCCATAGCAGACAGATAGTTTCAAGAGGGAAATCATAGTTTTTTTCTTCTTCTACGATATTTCTATTTATATAGTGTAATAGTGTAGGAAAAGTTTCATCGCAAACATAAGTTTTTACATTGAACAGTAGGTATGGATTTCTGTATAGGATGAAAAGGAAAGGCTCATCTCTAGAATCTCCACATCATCCTCAACGGCACTAAATTTATCCATGATCATAAATCTCCGTATCTGTATAGGAAAAGAGTTTTTGATGGTGGTGAGGAGCTTGAATTTCACCAGGAGAATTTCTGTGAGAATTGTTATTTCTGTCGTGTCTATTTTATGTGACTCAAAATCCTCACTCACTCTGTCAAATCACCCGATCAATACTTGCAACCTCATCAATTTTTCCACCATTACGAACCCCAAACAAAACCTTCCAGCACACCCACACACACACACCTTTTGTAAATATTGTATTTCAATAGCCTTTGAACACACACCGGCAATCCCACTTGTCTTCATTAACGAACGATTTACAGACAAAAACTATGGTAGACAACTTTTTCGCAGAGGATTCCACAAAAACTTCCAAAACTTCAAGGAATTTTTTTAATGTTTTTTTTTTTTTGTTGAAAAATCCTTGCAAGCTGTTTATTCATTTTTGATTTGACAAGGAAAAAGTCATGAATATGAATGACGTGAGTAGATTTGTCTTAATCTCTGCGAGGTCCAAGGTTTTAATTTATTTCCTACAGATTTCGTTTTTCAAATATGATAAATGAATGATGATGATGACAATTATTATTATTATATTCCTAGAAATTCTCCAGAGAAAGAGTACGCCATTTCTGTATATGTGACATTCTTAGCATATGAAGACAGTGTGTATTAAAAAATGGCCGTATTACAGATATGTTCATTGTAATAGTTTAAGCCACCCTTGTATTATTTCTATTTTCTGAACTAGTCTAATAATTTATGTAATATATCGTATATAGCGATACGCATTGGGTTGGGATCACACGGAGCACAAAGATTTTGGCATAGCATGAAAGGATATGAAAATATAAAGGGTATTCGTGTTGGAAGAGTAGTTGAAAGCGATACTATAGAAAGATAGAGAGATAGACAGACAGAGAAAGAGAGAGAAAGAGAGAGAGAGAGACTCGTAGGAAAGTCTTAGTTTCTTCAACAGGGGAATACCACAAAAAAAGATGAAGAGCTTTGTCTTTAAATGTCATGATATTTTCCTTGTGAGCTTCGAGCTTCCTGGTTTTGCTGTTCTATGAGTTGAGTTGCGTTGAGTAGAATCTTGAGTCCTTTTGGACTTTGCCTTTGATCCCTTACAATGCGAAAATGAAAGTTGCTTATTTGTCATTCTGTGACATGTTATTTCATTTAACCAATTGAACTCAACTCGGCTTCCAACTCTTGCCTCTTTAATTCATCATTTCTTCTCAACCGCGACTACTCCGCTCAACTCTCTTCCTTCATTTCTCTCTCTCTCCTTCTTATTTTTTTTATTCCACTCGACTAAACTCGAGACAATAATTGATTCTTCAGTCAGTCAACGGTGAAGCTTTGAGCATCAAAACTGTTCAGCCTGAATAAAAAAAGAAAACTGCCGAGAGAAACTCCATGTACGTTTTCTCAACTTTTACGTTGATATATATGAAATATCAATGTACCCTACACATACAGATTCAATGTTATGAAGCTGTTCACTAAATACTTGAAGCATTCTTTGCCGTCTCTAGTATATTGGATGATAGAAAAAGCTAATACCACTACAGGAAATCATCGCGATTCTTGACGTATATCCATCTATTAATGTATGTATATAAAAAAACGGCTACACACCAGGTATGAGCTATGGGATGGGATCGTCCCATCCCATTCGTCCCATCCCACCCCATGGGACGAATGGGATGAGATGGCGATGGAGCATTTTGGGATGGGATGGGATTAAAAATTTGTCAGCTGAATGGGACGGTATGGGATTAAGTTTTTGTATACATCCCAAATCCCAAACCGTCGCACAAGATTACACGCGATAAGACTGGAATTTAAAATCCCTCTGATGTTTCTTCACCGTTTTCGAAAGATTTAGTACTTTTTTGTTATGTCAATTGTTCATTCTGTAAATAAATCATGGTTTTAAAAAAATGTTGAAAAAATATGGTATGTTGTGGGATGGGATGGGACACGAGGACTATTTTAATTTTGGGATGGGATGGGATGATTTGAAAACCGACCGGTATGGGATGGGATGGGATATCATTCTGTTTCGTGGGATGGGATGGGATTGGGATGAGAAAATGAGAAATCGCTCATGCCTGCTACACACTATGGTTTCACACGGGCTCCCTCACGTACCAGCTGCCGGTCTATATGTAGGAGGTTTACACACTTTCAAGTTACATACAAAACACAGAGAACCGCTTTGATTCCAATAATACACACGAACGAGTGTTCCTATTAGCTCACGTCCTGTTATCGCTCATGAAAAACACAAAGTTTCCGCCGGAAAAACTTCACTTTTGAAATGAGCCAGAAAAATTGTTTTCACCTCCGGAGAGAACAATAGGAATACTCTGAGAAACTGAGAACGTCTAATAGGACTAAACACACAAGACATATTGTATACTAGTATACTTTCAAGACTTTGAACGCCACAGGGAGAAAAAAAATCTTGTAATAAAAAGAAAAGTCTATAGATTGAGGGTGTTTATTTTATTCTTATCCTTTTCATACTTCATTTGTATTCTCTGCACTTATATGAAAAGAGACTCATTTTTCATCCCAACTCTTCAATGAGAGCAATTCATAGCAATTAAAATGCATGTGCATTTTACTATTTAGATTTGAGGATGTTTCACATTTAAAATTAGCCATTTGCATTCCATTTGAACTGGTTTCATCTGGATAACAAAATACAAAGTTAAATTTTCGGGATTCTGGTGGGGAAATGTTTTTACAAAAATTTTACCAAATAATTTCTTGGAAAGTGACACAGTGAGCTCGGTTTCCTTTTCGCAAAGGTCATTGAAAAATGTAAATTGTAAATGGCTGGTTTAAAAGACTGTAATTTACGACCACTATTCTTTCCCTGTTCCATTCTTGTAGTACAGATAGTCCACAAAGTCAGGGATTTGTGTGTGTGTGCCAGAGCAAAAAAAATATTCTGTGCATGTGTGAGCTATAAGGAGAAGCTGTTGAGTTGAGAATTTCAGATTCTCATCTCGTTATCGTGGAATGAACGATGCGTTGTCCAGCATCCATGTCCAACGTTTAGAGTTGAGGTTGAGAAGGAAAGTGAGTGAGAGTGAGAAAGGACTTTGACCAGGCTGAAGTTACAATATAGAATAGAAATCTCGTACTCTCACGATCAGTTCGATATTGCTTCAGTTTCAGTTTCTACATACTTTCCAGTTCCAGTTCCAGCTCCAGCTCCAGCTCCAGGATATCATACGATGCTCCACACTTGAGAATGGAAGAGTGCTAAAGTCCAGGCGGGAAACCATTTGGATTGCCGTTAAAAAAGAAATGAGAATTCCCAAGTGACAAGGCATTTGGAAAAAGGTGAGAGATGGAGATTATTTTGCTGACCCCTTGAGATGAGTTTATTGTTAAAGTCGTATGGGCGTGTTTCTAAAAAAAAAAAGAACGTCTTGGGATGGAAGTAAAGTGGGGGTCTCCAGAGTCCATTAGGTAGACCTCCTAAGGATTTCAACAGAGTCCAAGTTAGTCCCTTGAGACTTTCCACACTTCCTACATGACTCCTTGTAAAAAAAACCGAGTTGAAAAGAAATCTTCCCCTTGCTCACACTGTCTCTTCTTCCTCTTTTCTTCTCCTGCTCATTTTATTCCATTCCTCTTGTCCTTTCCTTCTTTCGCTCTTTTCCTCTCTTTCCTTCTCACTTTCATATCATAGGAAGAAAAGAAGACCCCCTCAAACACACACACTCTCTCTTTTCCTGTCTCATTCTCTCTCTCTCCCTCTCTTACTACTTTTCTTGGGCTCTCGAATCTGTATTTTCCTTTTCTCTAATAAACTATATAGAAAATATAAGGAAGAGGAAGTTAAGTGCAATGGGAATGTGAATAACCGGATGTGCGATACTTTCACTTGATGCTCTCACTCTCTTTTCTCTCTCTCTCTCTCTCTCTCTCTCTCAGCTTCTCTTCTTTCACGTTTCTTATAAAAACTAACAGTAATATTATATACAATCATTATCCAACTCTCTTAGTTCTACTGTTTCTCTTCTACAGAGGTGATAAAAAAAACTGTTTTTTGAAAGAAAATCTTTCAAGTCAAAAACTCCATAACAACTTACACATTGGAAAACACGAGCTAAACTCGTAAAGTCCTAAACATTACTCGAGTTGCATTTATTTCAGTTAAAAGACCAAAAAAGGTTCAAGTCTTCAAGTGTATTTAGGATTATTACGTCTAATACACATCGTGGGTGTGTATATTATCAGTATATATATAGGACATTTGAAATGGGGATACATTTTATTTATGGATGGATATGAAAATACAGATATAGAAAATGGACAGATACAGATCATATATACGGGATTCTCTGTCCCCTTGTTCAACTGGCAAAGAGTCTCTCTCTCTCCCATCTTTTCCCTCTCCTTTCTCTTCCCTTTCCTGCTCTTACACAACAAATCTTCCAAGCATTAACTCGTACAAGTATACATATGTACAATAATGTACACATGGGTGAAGTACCACCATTATTTATTACGACCTCGAATTTTCTTGACGACAACGACAAGAAAAGAGAGAGAGAGAGACTCGATAGAACACACAGCAGTGAGAGCGACGAGTAATTCACCACAATCCACAATCCGTCCTCAATACTACCATAATAATAATAAATGTTTCTCCTTTTTCTTCCTTGTGATGAGACTTCTTCGAGGGAACTTGAATTTGATTCATCATCATCATCCGTTCAGAAATTTGTCTTTTTAGAATCTAGAATTTTGATATACAGGCATGCGTTATTATATTATATTCTGCGTTTGCATAGATCATTCTCATAAATTCCCGAATGTAAAAGTCAAAAGTGTATGTATGTATACTGTATAGGTACAATAACGGCGGTATTTTAATGTACATGGAAATTATGTGAAACGAGAGAGGAGCACTAAACCCATTTTGCACAATATTAGAAAAAAGGGGAAAGGAAGAGCGAATAGAGGAAATTGTGAACGCAGATTTTGAGTCAGAAGCTTTTGTCATCACGGCTATGTGCTTAAATTTTAATAGACATGATCACACCGCACAGGTTTTATTATAAACAGCATGGAGAGAGAAATCAGAGAGGATAATAGTGAGATAATTTGGTGTTGGAAATAATTTAATAGTTTATAGTTGTGGGTATGTAGTATGTACAGATGAGAATGACAATGAAACCTCAGACGGAGGAGTAAAGTACAATCATTATGGGTTGATATAATTATCCATGCTTTTTATACGTGGGAGTAAATAGGTTGTCGAGAGTAGAATGAGAGAAAGCGAGAGAGAGAGAGAGAGCGGTGAGACACGTGCTCACGCAAATACAAATAATGTGGATGTAAAGTGTTGAGGAGATGAAACGGAGAGTATCTCATTAGATTTTAAATTGGTAGATTGGATAGGATTGAAATGGTAGAAAGAGAGAAAGAGAAAGAAAGAGAGTCAGAGTCAGCATAAAAGAGTCCTCTCTCTCTCTCGCTCTTTCTAGTTTTGGTAACATGAGATAATGTGAATTTTATTGTCGTGCCTCAAGTGCAAACATGCTGAGGAGAGTGCCAATGTTGCTCCAAATCCAAATCCAAATCCAGATGAAGCGGCGTAATGTGAAACGGAGGAGTCCTCACATCATGACGAAAAGCGAGGGAGAGAGAGAGAAATGTGTACGTGTGTGTATGGAGTGTGGACGAAATACAATACTCTAGACGACTACACGAATATGGTATTGAAAGAGTTGGGAAGAGGAACGGGAGTTGTGCTCAGTGCTCACACACGTCTCTCAACTACTCGAGGGATTTCATTAGTAATCAGATTCTTGCCTGAGAGCAAATAGTTGTAACTGGAATACACACGATCACACATGTTTAATTTCCAGGGATTTTAATCTCTGTCTCTTCTCTCGTCTCTCTCTCTCTCTCTCTCTCTCTCTCTCTCTCTCTCTCTCTCTCTCCCTCTCTCTCACTTTATACTCAAACCATTCATTTTTTATCTTGACGAGGTTCAAGGTAAGCTCGTATTTTTCTACACATATTATCTCCTTTCAAAATTGCACCATTTCAAAAATACAATTTGATTGCGCCTTTGTTTAAACGATGGCAAAACATGTACAATTCTCCAGCTGCATAAAGAACGTTGACATTCAACTTTGACGAACAAGAATTTAGTGTTAGAAAATAATGTTTTTTTTGTGGAGCTGCTTGGCCTTTTTGTAACTATATGTTTAATGTTTAAGATTCGATTAATACACAAAATTAATATTAAACTACGGAAATGCAAAAACACACGCTCTGAAAAGCAGAAGGGTACTGGAAATTCTCGATACAAGAAGAAAATCCATTGTCAATAATAAAACTTGTTGTTTGAGAGCGGAAAATAAGATTTTTCCATATGGAAACGCAGGCTGAGTAATTAAATTCTCATCCGGTTTTATTATCCAAAGCCCATGCAGAGACGGGAATACCAATTATTTTCCACAGAGTCGACAGACCGAGCTGTAAAACAAAGCAAGTTTATGTAGCCGCTTCACACGAGTATACGATGGAAACTATTGAAGTTGAATCTGTCGCCAGTCGTCACACACCGCCACAAAGCCACTCGGCATCGGCTCGTATTATAAACAGCAAAGGAAATTGACGAAACAAAGCATTTCTCATTTGACTCTGACTAAACTTTGAAACAATAGCGCATTTTGAATGAACAACTTTGTAGCAACTCGATAACTAAATTGTATACGTACATGATTTGAGAGCACAAAAGAAGGAAACTTGCAAGGGTTCGCTCAACTACATAACTACGTTCAGTATATTCTCAAGAAAATCTCACAAGATCTTTGAACTGTATTGTACCATCTGTACAAAAAATTTTTGCATATCAACAGAGTTGAAAGTGTTTGTTCATACATTGTACAGCATACAGATACGAATAATACATAATAAATTTAAATAACTGTACCATCTCGTCTCATTATCCATTAAAAAAAATACAATTTTATTGCTGCTACTGATTGAAAACATTTTCTTACACAGATTCAACTGTTAACGGTTACGACTCGGAGCTTCATTATTATTGGGAAATTCTATTGAAAAAAATAAATCTTGGAGATCCAGTTTCCGTCGTACAATGATGGAGATCATCCGGTTCTTATTATAATTAAAAAAGAAGAATAGATTTTCTTATGCACAAAATTGAATGTGAGATATGTGATGGAGATATGGAGATATAGAAAAAGGGGATAAGAAAACGAAACCCTTCATCATTCCTTGCTTGGTTACGGGAAACGGGAAAGAAAAGTTTTCTTCCTGGCGCAAAAGTTTTTCCAAGTGTTGATTTAATATCTGTGTGCAAACAGTTGAGAAACGGAGGAGGTAAACGAATGAGGAATACAAAAGAAAAGCTATACTCCATCCCATTCATTTATAACCCAACCAGAGCCAACCTGGAGTACATATACATGCACAAGTTGAATGAATAAGTTTCATCTGGAAATTTACTGTATTCATAATTGACTCTCTCTCTTACTTTCTCTTTTTGCTCTCCTCAACGAGTCGTGTCTGTGTTGTATGTAGTTTGAGGAAAAGTGAATAAAATATTTCAAGTCATGTGTCTACAGACAAATATCTTATATATATATATATTCGTATACACAGTTTGATAACATAGAAAACCAAGAACTTTCCCTCACACCTTCCTTTCATTTCCCTACTTCCGATTGGAAGTTACATCTAGTTAAAAGCCGCTGCTTTTAATGGGCAGTTGAGTTCTCGGGTTCTCTGGTGTGTTCCCTCCTGCTTCTTCTGTTTCTTTAATCCAGAGTCGTCGTGGTCGTGGTCGTGGGTGTTGGGATATATTTACAAATTCCCCACGTACAAGTCCAACCAATTTATATATAAAGAAAACTTTCCTCTCTGCCTTTCAAATTGATTTCACTCTCATACGTAGGACTGACTACAATATTTGCAGAATAAAGTGAGTTCATCCCTTATTTCTTTCCCATATCCGCTCGTATATGTAAAGATAAAGAATTAAAGGCGTTATCATATGCCATTATGGTTTATCTGTATTTGTAGACATTACTCTCCCTATACTCTTGTCCTTCTCCGTCTGTACCTACAAATTCATCCTTTCTAATTCTATTACACCCAGTTCAGCAGCACTACGTTGTGTTTTTTTTTCGAGCAAGTCATTGTGTTTGTTTTATCCTCTTTTTATAGATTTTTTCCTGTCTACCATATACACACACAAATATAAAAGAATTAAGCTGGGAAGGTGATATAGATTATACGATACACAGAGTATAGTTTGAATGTCTTCTCTCCCCTCACTCGTTGATCAAGTGAAGGGAGAATAAAATTGAGAGTGAATCCAGACACATACAAAACTCATTCTGCACGTACTACAGAATTTTTTAATATGATGAATATATTAAAAATCCAGAGGTATACATAAGTACATATTTAGTACATTATAGGTTCACATTTTACTCGTTTACTTCCCGCTGCCTAAACTAATCGGAGGAATACCAAGAACTCGACAGATATATATGTAATAACATGGTTGCGCTCTCGGGAAATGTTTCTTACACAGAGTTACAGTGAAAGTAGACAGAAAATGTAATAATTTGGATTCGTGGGATAGTGATGAAGGACTTGGAATGAGAGAGAGAGAGAGAGAGAGAGAGAGAGAGAGAGAGAGAGAGAGAGAGAGAGATGGATGAAAACCTGGAGGCATGTACATATGTACTTTGCACACACACAGAACTAATACTAATGGTGAGCAATGGATATGCGATATCGTGTCGTGTATGTTGGGAATTGAGTGTAGAGTCATATCAAATGCATTTTGAGTTTTGTAAACGTGTCTCTTTGCTTTCCCTTTTGCTCCTTCCGTTCAAAGAAAACTCTACACGGATATTAAAGGCAATGGGAAGTCAAAACTGGAAGGAATTGGAATAGGGAAATTTCGGAGAAAAACTAAAAAGAGAAAGGAGAAACCTTTCGTTACATCTTGTTAAGTAAACTTGATAACTTTTCTCTTGATATCCCAGACGTCTTATCAACTCCCTCACTCACTCTTCTTCTGAGAGTATATACGTTCCAATAAACCTTGACTCAATTAACTTGTTATCTCATTCTCTGTTTCTATTTGCAAATATGAATCACCAAATGGGATCTGACGTATTTAGCACAGCTATATACTCCAGCCAATTATTTTCCATCTGTTAAATATATTTCTTTCTCGATTCCAAGAAAGTGGCATTAAATATTTATAAAATCTTATCCCGACTAGTTTTCTTCTAAGATATAGTTTTATCAGTTTTCCCGAGGGTTTTTATTTACCTTCAAGAATAATAGGAAAGTCAAAACAATTAGTTGAAATGGCAGAAAATGGCATTTTTGAGTGCTTCCAGGTACACATAAATGTGCAACAGGAAAGAAATAATACATATCGTATAGCTCATAGCTCATTCAGAAATTGCGACTCAAATTTCTTGTACAGTGAATTTGAATGATGAACGAGGAAAGAAGGAGTTGGCGAGTTGAGTACAAAGTAATGTACGTACAATCTAATTTCAAAATGTAACCCAGAGACTCCTACTGCAAACAACAATAACAATTACTCTGCCAAGTAAATACAATTTATTAAATGTCATCATCTGCTCGAGTAGTCAGTTGTACATAACTGTTGCTGTTGGGGTGAAGAGGGCAGGGTGAGGAGGATCAGATGAGTTCCACAATGCGAACCCTCGGCCTCTTCGTACACACAAACGGAAAAGAAAGATGAAAGCTTGCTGTCGCCGGAAGATATTTGACAAATAGGGATAAAATGTATGAGCAGTGATATGATTTTCTGTGCAAAATTTAAATGAGTTTCCCGACGTACGAAAAGTACACGGATGGACTGTGGACGGGTTGATGTAATATTGTAAAACTCTTTCATATTTACATTTACATATCCCTGCTCAAGTTTATTTCTCTCGCTTTCTCCATAACCTGTCTAGCGCTTTTTCTTCCACAATTTTCTTCCGTTTATTCTTTGCTACATATTGGAAAGTAGAAAGTAGAACGTTACTCTTCAGACAACCGCACATTTGTTGTCTGTATTTGTCTAGTTTTGCAGGCTCTTGCGTCTTACAATAGACAAATTCAATGATAAAAACTTTCTGGAGATTTTTACCAAAGGACCTTGATATAGAACAAGCACACGTAAATACATTACGAGTGATAAGTCGTGACGATGTCCGGATAAAAATGTGGTAATTTTCTGGCACAAGGTTACAGGATTGTATATGTATGTATATGTGTGCGTGTGTTTTACAGATATCTTAGTATTGTCACAGTACTCCACCCGCCCGCACACTCACTCACAAAACTTCAGTTTTCACTTTGTAAGTTTTTGGTACTTCCCAGGAATGAATCTTAGTGGAAATGTATAATAAAGTCAAGTAAGTCGAATGGATGGTTTGTGTGTGTGTGTGTGTGTGTGTCGGTCGGTCGGTGGTGTGAGAGAGTGTCGAGTGACGACTGTGTGGATTGTACGTACGTATTTAGGTAAGTACATCACGTAGACTTGTTGAAACAACTTCGAAGTGTATCAAATATTGTACAATAGTAAAGATGGATAACCTGAACACAGCTAGAGATAGGTTGTAACGAAGCGTATAGTGGGGTAATCTCGTACCATGGTATCCGACACCGCACAGAAAATGGTAGACTTGCGAGTGATTCTGCGGTGAAATTTGCGACCTTAATTATAATGCCAGAGGCTTTAATTATACAACGAGTAAGGAGGAAAAATCTCTGCTCATGACAGCTCTCTTTCCTCTTTCCTCTCTCTCTCTCATATCTCTGAGCTCTTTGATTGCCTTCACGTCTCCATAGACCAACATCTCTCTCTCTCGCTCTCTCTTTCTCTCCCTCTTTCTTGCTCTCTACCGCTCTTTTTCTCTCTCTCCAACACTCCAACCGAGTCCAACATCCAACATCTCCGGCGTATATTTCATATCAAAAGCCATTCCATACGGACGTACTACTCTGGAAATGTGAATAAAATTCTACCCAAAAGAACTGTAAAACATGTGTCAATGTGCATATTATGTACAATTTGTATACAGCGAAATTTTACTCTTTACTATAGACTTTCCTCGCTAGACTCCCACACACACACAAATTCTTATGCATGGACTTGGATGGATTGGATAGGAAATCTTATAATCTTCTTAGTATTTACTTGTTCCATGTTCCATGTTCCGGGTAAATATTCCGGCAAAAATCTTTTATTTACGCTAGTCAAATGTTTAGCTCAACTCAACCACATTGTATTAAACCAGAAGGCATTGGAAGTATCTGTATGTATCTGTATTTATGTAGTTGGAGCCGAGTTGCATATTTTCACTGTAACCTTACTCCAACTTGATTTCTAACAGTATGAGGTAAGGGAAGAGAAGAGAAGGAGAGAGAGAGAAAGAGAGAGAGTCAAATACAAATCAAAGCACACGTTTAGCATGTGTGTGACTTGATTCCAAGGCTTTTTGACATAACATGTTCTATTCGGTTCAAATGTATACCTATGCATGTTTCCGATTAGGCTTCCCATTGCTCTCGTATTCACAATCCTTGTCGTATAGTCAGCGAGTTGTACATTGTACATACAGAAGTTGTGTTGTACAGTGTACACATGATATTGGATACGAGAATATACGAGCAGTCCTCTCTGCTACTTCAATCCTGAATGTAGTCAAGTTTCATTATCTCCCCTCCGGATTTGAATCTCAACTTTAGTAAAACACAGTCAATTCAAGCCCCGTTCATTCATTCATCCCTATTTGTGGGAGCAAATAGATTCTCGTTCTCTCTCTCTCTCTCGTTCTCATTCTCGTCAAAATGGGAATGTTGACAGTCATATGATGTAGATTGTCGTGTAGAGTGAAGAGTAGACTAGAAAATTCATGCTAAATCCTAGATTTTCAATTTACAACACTTTCATTAGGTCTCAAGTCGAATGTCAAGACTGTGAAAAGCTTGTATTATTAATAAATGTGAACGCTTGACTATGAAAGTAAGTACTTTTAGGTACTTTGTACGGACTCACAAGTATCACATTGACATGAATGACATCCAAACAGCAACAGTCAGTTGAATTTATACGATACGATACAAACAAAGCTCCTGCTCACAAAAAGGCTGTAACTGGGAGAGAAGCTCACTTCAAATTGTATCTTTCAATTGTCTCGTGACTTGGGTTTCTCAAGGAGTCAAATTATCCAAATCAATTAACCAAAAATCAAAAAATATTTAATTCTGGTTTTTCGGGTTTTAATTTATTGCTAGTACACAATCTTTTGTATGGAAAATTACGAGACTTGGTTGGAATGGAAAAAATGAATTGTCAAATTGTACTTACCTTTAAAAGCCATATCGAATATATAAGAAAGAAACTTAAACAAGAGGAATTATATGCCAAATTTGAATGTGTATGAGAGTGAATGAAATTAGTTAACTGGACTATAACAATGAAAATAAACATGATGAAAACAGTATTTATAGATGTAGGTAATTACTTTTTATGAGGATTTTTTATTCCTTGACCATCGCGATGGCAATAACATTGTCGCAGTATATTTCATCTTTTTGTTAACTCTTTACTCTTTACAGTCCCTTTTTTTGTATATGTCCACTATAGTTAAATATAATTATTCAGTACATTTAGAGAGAAGTCTAGGACGTTTTAGGTATTACAAAATACATATTGAAGATGATGAGAATTAGCACAACACGATATAACGGGATCACAATTATTTTTATGTCCAACTTCCTTTAATTATATATTCTAATCATCAAAATCTGTATATTCTTTTAAATGTAAATGTATGTAGTTTAACTTAGCATATGTACGATACAATAATAATGTAGAATTTCAAATTGTAAATTTAATTGTGGTTTAACCTAGAGTTTAACTACAATTACCATCAAGTCCATCAAAATATTCTTTGATGTTCTGAAAGTATGGCATTTTACTTTGGGTTCTCACTGGAAATTCCAGTCTGGAATTGGAATATAGGAATCATAATAATAACATAACAAATAAAGCTTTTAAGAACCAGAACCAGGACCAGGAATCCGAACAATATGTCATGGTTGTAAAAAAAACCTTACTTACTTTTATTGTATTTATTCAGACAGTAAGAGAGAGAGAGAGAGAGAGAGATTTGTGAGTTGTGGGAGTTTTGTGATGGAAAACACACAAAATCCGGATTATCAAGAGGATAACAATACAGAGATATAGAACTCAAGAAGAGGGAAAATTACGAGAACATTTATCATCAGATCTGTCATTTGTCTTTGGTTCAAGTTCCATCTATTTATCATATTTATCATTTGGGCATTACTCGAGTGTATGTTTTATATATTTTATATTCTATTCCATATAATATATCGTAAGTACAATAAGTATCAGATAATTCTATAGTCGAGGGAAAGTAGAGAAGAATGAGCTCGTCTTTTCACTTTTCATCGTCTTGACTGACATGGACTTGACTTTTGAAGACAGATGAACATCATTTGCTGCTTGCTCCTTTGTCTTCTGTTTCCGAATGAGGACGCCTCATCTGTTATCTGTTCACAATTTGCAATCATACGCATGAAAAACTAGAACGTTTGCTGCACAAATTGTGCAAAATATGTACGCTCAACGCTTGTGCAAAATGAATACAAAAAAGATGCACGATTTCCAATAGTAAAATGATGATGACAAGGAAAAAATGTAATTACAAGGCCAAAATCTGTATTATAATTGTGTGTGTGTGTGTGTGGGACTTACAGATATTTGGGGAGGGAATCATATCGAATGTCAGCGGTGAATTTGACAAGGACAGGGCAGTAGAGTGCTAATGAAGCACAGACGAGAACAAGAGCATAAGCCCAACCAATTTCACAGTCAGCAATGTTGTAAGGTCCAGAGAAGACTCCGCAATGGTAGCGAACAAATTCCGAGTCAAAGCCCAGTGGAAACAAAAGCAAGGACATGAAGAGAAGCACCACTGAAAATAATTTTGTCACAAAGGATAAACCATTAGGAAATTTATTGAATCTGTTCTTTCCTCCGTAAAACCATTCTCTCTCTCGCTTCGCCTCACTCTCTCTCTCTCTCTCTCTCTCTCTCCACAATACAATATATAAACTATATACAATGATAATTTATAGAGAGAGCATTCACAATATACTCAACTCCATTCCACTGAAGATACTCCAATGTATATAGTACTTGGAAAACATGAAATCAAATGAAATCAAATGATACAGAATGAACTCATATTCAAGAGATATCTCATAACTCATAACTAAAGACATATGTACGTCTCCATTGCATTTCATATCTCCCTGTGTTTACCATAATGTACGTACAACGAAAGAATTTGAAAAACAGTTTATCAATGCACAAAAACAGAAAAGTCTGTCTCTTTGTTTAGTCGATTGCCAGGGAATAAATATGTTTTATTTTCATAAAGTTGACTTCCAAAGATACTGTAGAGATTGACGTACATTTTATTAACTGAAATATCCGTAGTAAGAAAGAGATAGAGAGAGAGAGAGAGAAAAAAAACTTTGTTTGTGACACTCACACTCAAATTGTCTATCAATTGTCAAAGCATGGTTCAAGTCACTTCAAGTACATATGTATGTACTTGTTTGCTTCCTACAATGAAACTAGTCAAACTACAGATATAAAATACATTCCACAGTGTGGACACGAGAGGAGACGAGAGCGAGGCGAGAGTTGTGATGGAAATTGGGGGTATGAAGAGGGAGAAAGAGAAAGAGAGAGATGAAAGTCTGACGGATGATGAGGCTGACCTGCAACAGTCTGTGCATAACCGATGGTTGTGGCTACTTGATGTCGCAGTTGAGACGAGGGAAGAGCAACCGCTAACAAGGAAAGGACGGCACTAACACAGAGTGTCATACAACCGCTACCCCCTATTATTGTCACCATCTGAAAAGAAAAGAAATATACAGTTCACATTTCCCCAATTAAATTCATTATAAAAGTACATAATATACTCTCGTCTCGTACTACACATCCCGCTCGAATACAGATATTGATTTCTCATCTTCATCTCTGAACAGATACTCATCCGTGTATTATTACATTTTCCTCTTTCGTCACATTCCTGTATGACTTGGTCGTGGTTTGTTGTGAATATCCTCCTATTGATCTTGATGTATATACAGATACATTATTCATCATGACCATGCTCAGATCATTTCAAATACGAAATCAAAAGCTACAAAGTTTTTTGCAACCTACTTCTTCCCCTGGAAATGTCAGTCCAGGGCACTAGAAAAACTGAAACTGAAACTAAAACTTTAAAAGAGAGAGTTCTATTGGAAATTGATGTTGTTTTATGTACGAGCGTCGACACTGAAGAATCATACATTGTACATATGACATATTTCATGCTGTTTTTTTTAGAAAAAAAAAATAATCGCACTGCACTTTGACGTTATACGACTTGCGAGTTACGACTGAAGACAATGTCAATATACTGTAGCTGGTTATCTCTATTTTGTCTTTCGTCCTTCAATACACATACATACGAGAGAAAAAACCCACCGAAAAGCTGAGAGCATCCATTTCATTTCCCGTCGCATCATGAAGAACCCTGAATACTATTTAACATGCGGCATGGTGCATTATGGAAATTTGTACTGGAGAACTCATAAAAAAGGGAAATACATGCACATTTGACAGTGAAGAGTAATACAGCTTCTCTATTCGGATGATTTATATACTCCATAAATTATTATACATATTCTTATGCAAAATGAAGCTAACAAGTACTTGTATTATACAAATTCTGAGACACAGACTTAACTGAGCTGTGTTTTTTTTTTACAAAGTTTATTGCTTTTTATTATTATTATTATTTTTTTTGCAAATACTCAAATGTCAGACCCTCACACCACATTTTTTACTTGTACACACATGGTAATGATGCGAACACAAAAAGTTGTCCAAGTCTAAACCAACAAAATATATCTGTAGTTCTGGAGTTGGTGTATGGATTCTGTACGAATGTTCACATGTTCACATGTAACTGTGAAATTCCAAAGGGAAAACTTTGATTTATGGTATTCTCAGAAGAGTAAACTTGGTTTTGGTTTAGTAAAATTTGGCTACGCTATCTTTTACACTAGTTTCTTTTTAAAAATATATATAGGTATATTTGGCAGGAATTCTAGGACAAGAACTAAAGAAAAGACAG
Organism: Gisinianus flammeolus; assembly: GCA_034699125.1. Lineage (NCBI taxonomy): Eukaryota > Metazoa > Arthropoda > Collembola > Symphypleona > Katiannidae > Gisinianus > Gisinianus flammeolus. The sequence continues at coordinate 9,406 of JAIUND010001389.1, read as the reverse complement.
AGAAAAAATATGAGTGAGCGATGATAGCTGCTGCCGTACTTTTTTTTGCGCTCAAAGTTATGATTTCATAGTATGGAAATTTGCATTTTTAAAAGTTTGCCAAAACTTTTGTGACTCTCTCTTTCTCTGTCTCTTTTTCATCTCTTTCCTGTGCATAGAAATGTTGCACACAGGAAGAGAGGACGAAGGAACTCGAGGAATTGATTCACACTTGACTACACCCAGCCACAGTTGCATGTACATAAGATATAAAAGTTAGTTTATGCCTGCTAATAATACCAAGTTGTGAACATGAAATGCAGAATGAGGGGGAGAGAGAGAGAGAGAGAGAGAGAGAGAGAGAGAGAAATAGAGATTCCCTTGCTTTATCGTTCCCATATATTTATTTCCTTTCGGGTTTTGAGCAACTACAAAACTATGAGTTTTTAGCTTCCCTATATAGTTTCGGTTTCAAGTTGAGTTGGATTGTGATTCCAGTTTTGGGTCGTCATATGACTCGATCTTGTTTTGAATACTCTCTTGCTCTCACTCTCTCTCTCTCGCTTCCTCTCGTCTAATGATTATTCATGAAGACTTCCGCTTGAAGAAACTATTATTTCGATGCAGGTAGACAAAAACTCTGAAGAAACTTTATGGTGTCTAGTGTCGAGTTTTCTGTTTCGAAAACAAAAAAAAAAATCAAATCCGAGAAAAAGAGATGGTCCGCTTCCTCCTTCTACTCATAGTTTCCCTTCCATTGTAAATACATATCTGTACATATACAAATACAAACTTCAGTGTCTCTATCTTAAGGCCAGAACAATTTTTGCCTTCTCCTCCCATCTCACTTTCTATACATACTTCGGAATACTTCCATTCCCTATCTAAATCTATAGAACGTACACATACAGTTTCTTTTTTTTCGCCTTTTTTCAACTTTCGATAGCTTTACAAGAGAGAGAGAGAGAGAAAGAGAGAGAGAAAGAGAGAGAGAGAGGAGGATAGAATTTCCTGGAGAGAAACACACACGGGTATCTCCTGTGTAAACAGATACACTTTGAATCCTTTGTTCAGTCAGGCCTACAATGTACGATGGGATTCTCCTTACGAGAACGAGAGAATGAGAGAGTGTGAGGAAAAAACCTGCGAGAATTTTCCCTACACAGATTTTTTTTTCTTTCTCTGTCTCGTTCTGTATATCTTTATTTTGCCTGTACTGTTGAATATGTAGATTTTGGATTGTGGAAATGGAGCCTCTGGTTGAGTCTCAGCAAATACAATAAGTCAAATGAGAAGGTCTTAGCCACTTCTTCCTTCTCCCCTGTACGTACAACATCACATTTACATTTGATGTAGTGAAACGAAACCAAATCAAAATTGGAAAAGTTATACACAAAGATGAAAGATAATCATGCAAGTGGAAAATACATGCATTACATACACACGGAGTGAGAGAGCGAGAGAATATACAACCGGCAACCGGTTCAGCCAGCACCACCAGCACCAGCAATAGCAATAGCAGCTTTCATGTCAACTCCCGGCAGTATAGACGAAGATAATGAAAAAAAGTGTGTATATGAGCACATGCAAGAGCATGCGGCATGCGGCGTACATATGCATGATGGTGAGGAACAGAATTAGGTGGGATGACGGAGTAAAAAAAAAAAAACTTGACAATATCTATGCGGAAAAAAAACCTGTAAAAGATTCTTTTAAAGTCCTTCATGTGCCGCAGACGGGTGTGCACCAAAGTAAACACAATCCGGGTATTGTGTAGAGTGTAGACAGTTTAGTGAAATTGGAATACAGACTCAACTTATTCAATGACAGCTATTGTCAAAAAAAAAAATGTACGGGGAGTATTGGAATCGCGAATTGACTTGCAAATCCTCAATTCCATATCACTTTGTCCAGTGAGTCAAAACTATTTTTCGTCGTGAATCTCAAGCGTGAATGAAGGTCTATGGATTGATTGAGCAACTGGAATATTAAAACTGCAAGTTATACCATAAATATCATCAAAGTCTACCTTGTAATTCCTTGTAAAAGGTCTTTTGAGATTGATATGGTTAATTAACTAATGAATATAATGAATATAATAGTATATAGGTTGTATGTGGAACTTACCACCCAAATGGAGGAGACTGGAAAGGGATCACGAGATGTGTAAAGTTGACACTGGACAATGGAATTGGCACTAGAGCACACACCGATAGTTCCAAAACGAATAGTCGTTACAACTTTTGTCACTTTAATAACTCGTCGAACATGCATCCCAGCTTTGGACTCTCCACTGTACTGCCCATAGTTCTCATACAGAATATCAACCAAATGAGAGTGGTTAAGACTCTCATTAGTTTTGGCCCCAAATTTATTTTTGGCATCTGACTGCCCATGATGGGGAATTGTAGGAGAACTCGTCGACGTTGTCGTCGTCCTCGTTCTCATTGTTCCATTCTCTGGCTGATAGTAATTTGTAATAACTAAATTTCGTTTGATAACCCAATCAGCTTGAAGAAAACTGTACGTTGCCAAAATCCCTGTCGCCACTGAGAGGAAAACCCAAAAAAATGATATTGGCCAGGAAGTGATTACACGACGCTTCTGCATCGTTAATATTGATTAGCCTTCACTCAGTTTTTCACTTTCTCCCGTCTTCTTACTTTGATCTTGTCATTTGACAAACATTGAGACAAACTATATGTAAAACTTCTTACATCACATTAAACTTTTCATTTGATTGATTCCACCTTTATCTTTCTCCCTTTTTGGTCAGCTACGATTGTCAACAAACAATCAATAGGAAGTTCTAAAGTTCTATCGCTTAATCCCTATATATTATTTATGTATTCAAAAGCCTTAAAAAATTCTTCAATGGCAACATTTAAAATCCAAACTCCATACAAAATTGAATGGACTCATTACTTTGTGGACATGTATCTTATTTAAGGGATTCTGTAACTCCCCCAAATGGATGATTAGTTAAAAAGTCACAATATATCTCAAATTGTCTTGATAGGAGGGACTAATGAGTCAAACATGACAGCACTACAGATATTCTGGAACGAACGACAAGGGAAAAGTGTAGAAAAACAGCCTGAGCCTGTAAACCCCAAAAAGAATGCAGCTGCATTTTGAATTTTGAACTGTGACTTCAACTTTGCCTTCAAAGATTGTGGGAGTGAAGAACTACTGTCACTGTCAAGTCAACTCACTTCCACTTTGTACACTAAACCCTACAAACGGTGTACTCACTCAGCAAGTCACGAAGAAACCACACACACACACACACACACACTCTCTCACACGTTTAACGAGTGAGAGTCTCGTATAGAGTGAGGTGGGTCTGGGAAGCTTTCACACACTGACTGTAATCTCTTAACTTTTTCAAGTGTTTCTAATCTCTTGGAGGTTAAACATCAATTGCTTTATTTGTAAATATCGACAGTCAAACGAAGCTTTTGGCTTGAAACTAAGCCGGAGATGGAAGGTACGTGTGTACAGAAGTAAATGAAGAGAGAGATAGAGATAGAGAAATGCTCTCGACTTCTCGAGAAAAAGTTTCCTTGTAGACTGAAGCGTTTTCTCGTAAGCTCTCCCGACTTATACGGACTTGACTACAGACTGCTCCTTGCGCTTAGTGGTAAACATAAAGCGGATCCGAGGAAACGGCAAATGCTCATTCCGTTGCACTCACTACTGCTACTACTGCATGCGCGAAATTCCCCCGGTTCTTTTCTCACTCACTCGCTCGCTTACTCTCGCCCTCTCCACTCCCTACATGTATACCTAGTGCATACACACAATAATCTACTGACGTATGTATTATGATCCAGATTTGGTTTCCTCGACACACCCACACATATCTGTATGTGAGATTCACACGGTGAAAACTAAATAGCTTCAATTGTAAATAATTTACATCGTTTTGTTATGTAGCCTCATTTTCCATTCTCTGATTACAGTTCAATATCAAACCACAAGGAATGAAAAAAAATCATCCAGAATAAATTCAATAGGTAATAGTGAGACCAGCCTGTGTATTTTTTTATTGACTAAAATAGCGAGAGAAATATGATGCGTCATGATCATGATTGGATTCCACTGCTAGGAAGTATACAGGAATACAGGATATGTGAAGTCTGTTCAAACCATTAGGAATTCACCCGAATTTTCCTTTCCGTATTTCCGTCCCACCTCGCTCGCTCACTCGCTCGTCCTCTCATACATATCGTATATATACTGAATTGAAAATGAAGGTCCAAAATTTTCTGGCTTCTGAGTCGTGTGTTGTGATTGTGAGGGATGAGATGTGACGTATAGGACGTAGACTCAAGTTAAGAGGGGAAATGTCCTGCTGTCGATGTGTCAACACACAAGGGATACGTTTTTACTCATTCCATTCCTATATGGAGTTCCAGTTCAAAAAACTTTCCGTTCCCGTGTACAATGCATAATATGCACGTACCTAAATACATTGTCCTACGATGTCGAAGAATGGATGTGAAAGAAAATTTGAGAATCTCAGAAATGAGGAAATGTGTAGTAATGCTCCAACCTCCAACACAGATTTTTGTATTTTACTTGGATTTCATCTCGTGTGTCTAATCAAAAATGAAAAATGTTTGATAGGAGTATAGCAACTCCTCACTGAATTTTCCAGCCATGTGAAGAACCTGGGTGATTTTTATCTGTATCATAAAATGGAGATGTCTAATTTCACATAGTAAAAAATTGATTTCCCAGTAAGGCTTGCTTAAACTTAAACCCAGTAAGACATTTTAAAATGAAATTGAGAGTAAAGTTCATTAGATTAGCTATGAGCTTCAAAAAATTAAAAGTTTTTAAGGTTATCAATGAGACTGATTCGTAGTAAAACATTAGTTTAATGTGCATGTAAACCACAAAGTGCATTTCGACCTTTTAATTGACCGCAACTACCCCCATCCCAGATTATTATTATTGCCAGACCATCACACCTTCCGCATGTACAAAACAACAATAATGACATAAAACTTGCCATAAATCGACAAGACTTGTGAGTTGACTACTCTTTATTTACAATGAAAATGCAACTCTCAAACATTTAGGGTCACATAATGGGATTTTCGACTCGTTTAGTCATAGACCGTTTTTGTTTTTACATATGTATATACGCACAGACAAAAGAAAAGACGCTTAGAGAATGATGGGGTGCATTTATTTAGAGTGCATTTCCTTCCATTTTCTCTCCACTTTCCCAGTCGATCGAATTCATTCTTGTGAATTTTGGGGATTGGGAACCCAAAAGGAATTTCTTCCTTCATGAAAAGTTTTCCCTCACAAATTTAATAATCATTTTTGTATCCGTCTTCAGTTTTGATGAGAGAGCTGGAGCTAACAAGCTTGAAGGATTTCAAAGGACAGACAGAGTAATGTAAAGGAATTAAACAGATTCAATAGAAAGTTGTCTCTTTTTTGTACCGGTGACTTTTGTTGCATACCGGTATAAAAAAAACTCTGGCTGTATAAAATCCCATCACGTGTTGCATATGGATACCAAACAATTCGAAATAAGGCATTTAAATGTGGAGTGTAATAATAGCTGTAGGGTATATGAACAGATCGGCTAGGACTTACTATCATATCGAAAGGAACCGTATGGATAAAATGGTAAAGGAGATTCTATGGATGGAGTAGTAAAGTGCATTTGAAATTCGAATTTCATGTTCAAGTATATAGAAAGAATAAAGAGAGCTTGAAGGAGAGAGAGAGAGAAAGAGAAGTTTTCATCTCCTCATGAATCTCAAAGTAAGTTATTGCGTTCAGCCTACTTGTCAAAGCGAATGAGTTCTTCAAGGAAGTAAGTCTAATAAAAAGCGAAATGAAAAGTGTCACCGTAGAGAAATCACTGGCGTAGATCCTATTACGCTACGATGACTAAATTCGTTCTAGGTGACTGCCATGAATTGAGAAGACTCTCTCTTTCTTTCTCTCTCTTTCTCTCTCTCTCTGTCATACACATCTCAAAATGCATCACATACTCCCATTGATTTTTTCCCTTTTCCGTCCCATCACGTGATGACCTTACGTGGTGACAATTAAGGAATAAAAATTGTGAGATTTACGAGATTTTTATTATTACGATTACGGTTTTTGGATCATACGTCAAAGCCTGCTATTAAAAGAAGACTGCAAATTCCATGGAGCGTTCACTCTTCAATGATTCATCCAGCTTCAAAGGCCAATGTTAAGAAAAGTTTTACCTAAACAGATCTGTATTTTACAAACTTAAGGAAATTTACTCATTAATTTGGGTATTTTTTGTAGCCGCAAATAATATTGCTGTCCTTGGCGTCTTGTATAACAAAATTTAGAATCATACAATAACATCTGTAGAAATGAAAGTGGTAGTTTTTTCATTGTCATTGTCAACCCGTTTGAAAGTGTGTGTATATTTCCATGTCCTGATAGCATAGACCGATACACGTATGTATCTTACAATGTACACCACGTGTCTTATCTTCTAAGTAAAAATAATCTCTTCTTTTACTACGTACAAGACAGAGAGAGAGAGAGAGGGAGAGCTATTGATTGGGAAATTCTTTTCCCTGAGGATTCCTTGCATTCTTATTCCCAAACTTCAGATACATGGACCATTCTTTTTACGGCTTCCAACTTGGAATGGCCCTTTGTAATTTTGCAGTTGCAATGCAGATACCTAACTTAACTGTGCGCTTTCTAGTTACATTCCGTACCTCCTTTGGACCACGAGATTTGTCTTCGGATTTGTGCATTCTCTTACCCTACAGACGTTTTTTCTCGACGGTCTTCTCTTCCCGCAACTCTGGAACTAAAACATATTATTGGGGTGTAAACAGAGTTCCTGTAACTAACGGATTTAGTTCAACAGGGACACTCCCATACATTTGTTTGCATCCTATTTATTTTACCCGCTTCATTTACAGTCAAAGAGAGAACGAGGGTGTCCCTTTCTTCTCTCATTTTGAGGGTTGATTGAGAATCGAGAGACAAGTTAAATGAATGACGGGGGCGGAATAAATTATCATTCCTTCAACTCGGTTTTGATTTGGAGAAAGAAAGAAAGAAAGAAAAAAAACCCGGGAAATATGGAGTTTTGTGTACAAAAAAGGTGTCAGCTGTGTATCTTAATCCTCCATTTCCCTTGCCATTCATTGGAATTGCGAGTCTGAACTTGTGTCTTGCTGTGTTTGAATTAGATTGGGAAACCAAATTATTTAATTACAGAGAGTTCTTCAACCAGTTCCATTTTGCATCAGGAGGACACAAACGAATGGTATTCCTGTACATTTCTTAATATTCTAGTCAAAATGTTCTGATATCGTCTGTTGGTAAAGTACCGACTGAGGAAGGCAACTATTAATGTGGGACAATTAAATTGGAATGCCCTTGAAAATCTTGTTAGCTTGACTTAATTAACAAGGTGATGAAAAGTTTACTTGCTTTCCTCAAATGCGGCTTGTGTTGGAGTCCATTCTGAATTATATTGACCAATTAAGTAAATACTGGTGAAACTACTCATAAAATTTTATCATCATTTGGTAAACTATGCAGCTGCCATGCTAGTTGAAAATTTCAAGGCTTCAAGGCTGTCATAGAAGTAGTTGGAAAACGATAACAGGGAATTTTAGTCAAAGGGCCAATTAAATTCAAACATGATTTGAAAGAAATCAAAACAACCGAAAAAAATCGATGGAATGGATCGCGCAAAGGAATAAAACAAAAGGGAAATCGTTTGAAAATAAATTACACGATAAGTACGCCTTGATCTTATGTTGATGCATTGCAACGATAACAAAATGACTTTACCGGAGGCACGGAGAATTGAAAAGTTTGATGGGAGAACTGACAAGAGGAGTTACGTTCGGAACGGGAGAAAGAGAATGAGAGAAGCAAGGAAGGAGAAGAGAAAAAAACTCTTGTACAGAGAGCGAGAGGCACACATAAAAAATTGGGTAAAAAGCCGGCCCTTCTCTCTCTCCCCGAAGCCATAAAACTTTTATGGAACTTGCGGAAAACTATGTCGCTTTTGCTTCTTTTTTTTTTCTCTCTCTCTCTCTATTTCGCTTTCTTGTTCCTTCGATGCCGATTGCTGCTGGGTTTGCTGTTGCTCACTCGTTCTCTCTCTCTGGATTCTGAAGAGAACAGTCGAGATACCGTGTAATTGAATTTCTCAAGACTAAAAGGAAATGTTTTCCATGTTTTATTCCAAATTGGAAAATAGTAAAATCTGCCCAAATGTATTTACCTATCGTCATCGATTTGTTTACGATGAGCTCAAACTTCACATGGACTCATATTATTAATCCACAGTCGTATGTGCATAAGAGAAATATAGACACACTCACAAACATATACAGTTTCGTAGCCGGCCAATCGTGCGTGTGCCGGGGTCGTTTTTCTTTTCGTCTTCTATGTACGTATGTACATTTGTCTGTCCTTATTCTCCCTATAGGTATATGCATATTTCATATCGTATATGTGTGTACGTAATTAAGTAACAAGTGCTGTTCAGCTGCAGCCTATACAATCTTCTCCTGACCATGTATCATATTGTTCACGGCTAAAATACATTAATTAATTATTTGAATATTCATATAAAATATTGTTGTCAAGGAATTTTTCCACTAGATGGATTTCAAAGTAAACATAAATAGAGCCTTGTTATTTCAAATGGTGGGAATTCAAATTATTTGAATACCCTTTATTCATTTTCAAGATATTTTTAAAATAATGATGATTGATTGGGTAGACCGATTTATTGTAAACGCATTTGATATTTTGTACATCGAAGAGGTAAAATGTTCTTGAAAATAAAGTCAGTTGATCAAAAACTCTTGACCCTCTACCTTCTCTTCCTCTTTGGATCGCTGTATTGCACCAAAGCAGTACTATCTAAAAATTAATCCAGACCCCTCCTTGAATCGCTGTATAGCATCAAGGTTGTATTTCATAAACAAAAAAATAGAATACGGCTTAGCCAATTTTATCTATGAAAACTTTCTATGTTCAATTTTATTATAAACTGAACAAATCTATGTTCATTTTTCTATTAATTAAAATACTTTGAAATCAGTACAATAACAGTAAAATTCTCATCTTTTAATTTATTTAAAATAGAACAAATTTCACGTAATTTATTTCTTCAATCAAGTATAAATTAAAATCTTCATTCAAAGTGAAACAAAAATAAAACAACAGAGCCGATGAAACTTGGCCAATTTATTGGTGTCCAGACAGCAGAACTCTATATTCTTGGGAATAAAACTTGGAGTCCTTTTTTATTCCCTTGAATTAAATCAAGAAAAAGAAGAAATCTTTGGCGATTAAAAATTGGTGGATTTCTCTCTCTAAAATTGGTGGATTTCTCTCTCTAAAATTGGTGGATTTCTCTCTCTAAAATTGG
>JAIUND010001388.1:0-36569 GCA_034699125.1 Gisinianus flammeolus | reverse complement strand
GAAATTTACGTGATGATCACGTTAACTTTACATTATTCACGTAAAACTTTACGGGATTTAGGTAAAATCTTACGTTACCACGTAAAACGTAGGTGGAAAAGTACGTGACGATTTTTTTCAGTGTAGTACATGCATTCAAAATTCCATAAACCATAACCAGTAAGAAAGACAACTGTTTAAGAAACTTCCAGGAAAAATCACAAATGTATATAAACGCTGGATACTCAAATTCAGTATTGCTGACGACTTGATGATTTTTCAGTAGTTCATAACAAAAGAAAATTCCATGTTCAATTTTGAAAATAAATAGAGATACAGATTAAATACAAAAGAAAATAAGCTCAACTTTGAGTATCTTCACAAGAACGTAAACAGTATATAGTATATATATATTGTGATTCTAACTTTTAATGTACATATGAAAACTATTTGTACTCTTAGGTATATATACGAAGGAAGTTCAAAAGAGTTGAAAGTTGCAACAAGGCCGAATATGAAACATCTTTACGAGTATTAATTGAAAAATATTTGTTTGAAATAATAAAACATAAAATACTATACAGCTCAAAGTAAACAAATGCACATGCTAACAATAGTGATGTTTATGGATAATTTTTTAAATTTAAATTCTTCAGTTTTCCTGCACTGAATCATCCATTCGATACGCAATTATTTGAATTCCAGATGTCAGTCCGTGACATGAGTGGAAGTCGTGTGAAATCCTGTACCCGTACAACTATTACATTTATTTATAAAATTATTCATGAACAAACTCTTGTGAAAAAATCTCTAAACAGAAGCAAAAGCTGGTTAACTACTGCTGAACAAAAGTTTAAAAAATGCATGCAACCCATACAAAATAGGTAAACACAGCACGAGACTCGTGTATTTTGTGCATTATAGTTTTCGTTCTTGGAATACTTAAATATGCGATAGAGAAAATTATTTGAAGGACAGAAAGACTATAAAATAGCAATTTTATTATATGTAAAGTTTCAACTCTAAAGACATGTAGGTATATGTATTTATTTATTTACGAAACATGTATTTTACATATTATTTCTTATAAGCAAGCACCCGACCATACATTCCATAGTATGATCCCTACTGTCAATACGTCAATACTCAATATCTCAACATGATTATCACAAACATCTGTGATCTGTATAAATTGCACATGCACATCCAGTTTCAATTTCAACAAACGTTCAGTTAAAAGCTTTCAACTTGGACGAGTGAAAAATGTTAAAATACAATACGCACCTTCGTCCCATATTATTAAAATGAATGTTGAACTTGTATGGCAAGTGCTTATGCCATTGAAACGTTTGTTAGCATTGATGCATTCCAACAATGTATGCATATATATATGAATGAATGTAGAGATGTAGACTACTGTGGACATATTTGAATCACTTATAGAACTTGCCTCGAAAATATGTATATATTAAACGTGATTTACTTTGTCTTATGTCTAATATAATTAAATCTGGAAGTTAAGCTATACATTGTTATAAAAAGGGAAAGATATTGAGTACATTTTATCGTCGTCGAATAAGACTATATGAATTTTTTTCAAGTACTTTTCTCATGGTTGCATACTAAACTACACCAAATACCAAATAATGTAAATAACTAATGTCAAATACAAATGAAAGAATTCATGGGCTTAAATACATTCAGCATGGCATGGTTTTGGCAAGATGACAAAATGGCATCGGAATATGTTTCGTTCACAGATACATTTTTCTTGTATAGGGAAAAACTCTCATGGAATTTCGTACCTACCAGTACATTATGTCTATAATTTAATTCTCTACGAATGCAGTTTCCAAACTTGAAACGGAGATACCATTTTTATTTGTACTATGATGAAAAAAGTGCAATTTCATCAGTAATATATACACTGCTCCTCCTCACCGCATGAAATGTAATGTAATATACAACTTAATTCAAGTTTGAACAAACGTCAAACAAAAAATGAGAGATATGTGAACAGTTGAACAGCAATCATTTCCCTTTATCAATCGGTAGCTCATGTTAGGTATATAAAATTATTATTCTGCAAAGATTGACAAAAAAAGAAACATTGAATTCAAATGTATAGAAACACCTGCGTAGACTGCTTAATATGGCTAGATATCCCGAAAAAGTATGATAGGTACTTTTTAACGTATTGTCGACTATTTCTATACCCATGATTATGAGGTTATGTGAAATTAAAAGCTTGGAATCGGAAATTATTGACATTCAAATGTACTCAGTACTCACACACTTCCTATACATGTATCTGTACTTTATATTTTTTTGCAACAACTGTCATTAGGTTTTTTACATAATCGTTCTCGGGTAATCAATCCCATGACAAGTACCGTGCAAAGACTAACTATCTCAATTAAATTAATGGCCCATGTGACTTGAGACAATCTAAAAAAGATAATATGCATTACGCATTCCATTATTTTACTTACACCTACACCACATATCTCCATATGAGGTAAGAAACAATGTGGATGTTGTAATTCCAAATAATTTTCATACAAACATAATTATCAAAGTAAACGATAACTCATTTTAATCAAAAGTCCAGTCCCTATTTGTTGTTTGATTTTTTTTTGTTATCTCTCACGTATTGACGTATCTTATTATAAATACTCATTTTTTCCTTTTCATTCATGCCTGTATGCCGTGTACGATAATAATTAGTAATAGAACTGAATGGATTGCCCGCGTAGTTTTTCCGCATGCCAAACGCATGGTAGACTATTACAAAATCCATTTATATTAACTAATTGCATTACAGGAGAGTTTAGTGTACATTCTAACTTTTCAGTTCACTCAATATTGCTATTCCAAACTACCACTTCAAATATCAATCGCAACAAGCCTCCGAATGGTGAATATCAATAATATCTTTTTCCACTAACGACAACCTTTTTATGTATTTAAAATAAATGACCAATGGAAACTTATTTGTACATGATGGCAATTAAACGTTGCAAAAAGCATTCCTCAAAATATTTAAATTGATAAAAATTGTTACATTGCAAAATTGTCAATTTAATGAGAAATAGCAAAGAAAGGAAAACGATTAAAAACGTTTGTGCTTTCACCGCTTTTTGGATGATGATGAGCACTCGCTGAATATCGTAATGAATGGTGGAAGGAAGGAATAAAAATTAATAGGATTTCTTCAGATTTTAATTGCATCATGTGGAAACAGTTAAAATTTCCACACATGCAAGCTTATTTATGTAAAAAAAGTATACATAAATACTCCTATATTTCTATAGATATGCCGTGTCCACAATCAATCATTCATCATGTTTAGTAACTGGTCTATAACGACTGCAACATACTGAAAGGATTAAGAATGGTAAGAGGGTGGTGCATAAACTTATATTCTGCATACGTTGCTAATTTTGTCATTTATACTACCTACTTAAATTGGCTATATATATCTATTGTAATAGATACAATCGCCATGTGCTAAATGCTACCCAACTGAACTTTGAACCAAGTCGTTTAATTACTGTGTATTTGTATGTGTACACTCGAATTTCCCCTAACGTTAACAAAATTTGATGTCAAGCCTCTCACACTCTGTTTCTTTGGTATACCTATATGATAATATACGGAGAGACTTGCTGTGTACGTATCATAATGTCCTTATGACTTATACTCTTATACCTATATATAAAATTCCTGAATAATTGTCTCATTGTGTACACTATTAGTCCCATTCAAAATATGTATTTATTTACATATATATTATATATGTAATACCATGTAATATCACACGTGTGTAAGATAACCGATTAATGCATGGAGTATAGTTCAAGTTGTACGGAAGGCGGTGGACGATGACTTGCCCACGACAAAATTCTAAGCAAATGGAAATCGTCGCTTGAACCAACCCACACGTTCGTCCCATGCTTTCAACTCCTGACACTCGACACTCTTTGACAATCCACATCCATATTATCGACACTCACGACTCCTGACTCAATTGTTTTGTCATAAGTTCTTTTTGTTATGTTCGATTGGCATTCTAATATAGGATATTCCAAATAATAAAAAAACAAACGAGTACTCTCAAAACCTGACCACGAAAAGGTTGCGTGTCAATTTCATTTTTACATGTCTGTGGGAAATTTTATCATGCTTTCCTGGCGACTGCTGACGTAGTTGAAAGAGCTATCAGAGCTAATTACACTGACAATTACCTCAGAGCGAGTACCGTAGTCACCTACACTCGCTACACTATATCGAATAAGATGTATATGTACCAATTTGTACTCTGATTTGTGCCGAGTGATCATCCTGCTTCTTCTCATTGGATAGGTATTCCAACACACATTACACATGCACGTTGACTTATTGATCGAGCTTTCGATTTTGTAATTTGCTGATGATGGTAAATATTTACATATGCATATAGGTACAAGGTGGAAAGCGCTCTAATACTCTAATTTAATCAATTCAGATCCACATGGAGAAATTCCACAAAGCAAAGTGAATTATATAATTCTCATAAAAAAGGAAGGTGGAGACATGTGCGTGTAATTTAAATTTGTCAACATTGATTACTGATTATAAAAGTCTACACTGTAAACACTGACCACTATAGAGAACCAGTCGTAACTGATTGTAACCAGAAATTGAATCCCCTTTTATTGAGAAAGCACCTTGCATGTATTACTCTTAAAAGTATCTACTACAACAACCTCTATCTCTCTAACCGATACTAAACATGAAACACACACTTTACATGTTTGTCAATTATCTTGTGCATTCTATTGTTGAGGAGCTAAAAAAACAAGCCCGACGACGATTCAAACTCTTTTCTATTACTTACATCTGTATTGAATGTAATTGGATTTGTTTTCACCAACTTCAGTCTGTTTGATGTCTTCATATAAAACAAAACCTACTACGACGGGAATGAGGGAATGGCCTTGACCTTTTAAATTGAAACGGGAAATCAGTTTCGCAAATAAAGATGTTGATGATGATGATGAGCGACTATATTTTGAGCCACACTCGTTGGTATATTTTATACTAAATATGTACTTCAATTAGCCAATAAAGTAGGTTCTGTACTAACCTTTTAATAGTAGTAATATAGATGCAGTATATCCTTTTCCCGCAATATGAAGAGCAGTATAACGTTGAAAGTTGAACGGGATCGATGAAACAAATTTCTTGCAATATGTAGAGTTTATGTAAGTATATGTTGTAACTGTGTAAAGTCAGTTTGTTTTCAATATACAGTAAGTATAAGTGATGAAAACTGAACCCGCTGGATGAAATACTATCTATTCAAAAGTTAACGGAGACGATGACGATGAACGTTTTAACGAAATCGGGGACGACGCAAAGAATAATATAAAAGAGTTACAAGTAAATTGCTATAAACAAAGTTGATTGCTGTACAAGGAGGATGATGGAGAGAACCACAAGGAAGTTTTCTTCAAGTTTTCTTGATTGCAAGTAGAATTCAATTTGATGGATTCTTGAAGTGAGTCGATGAGGTTATAGGTATTGTTACTACTGTAATTGTTTTGACAAAACTTTTTACTATAAGTTTGAGTAGAGTCGATGATGATATATGATTCGTCACGGATGTTTTTACTTGAAATTTGATTATTGGTCAAAGGAAAATAATCAAAACTAAAATCAAGACGAGGGACACAATGGGGTTCGATATCCAAATCCAAATTTACGTGAACTTGTTGTTCTTGTGCTTTGTCCGGAGACAAAAATCGTTCCAATTCATTCCTTACTTCCATCTAAAAATAAATAATAACACACAAAAAGAACATTTTTAGTCATAAATTTTGTTAGTACACTTCATTCATCAGTCTTGGTCTAAATAAAAAAGTGCGGTTTATGAAATCTTTTATTCACTCATTGGAGAGTCAAGTGATCAAAGCCGCCATTCAAAAAGCAATTAGGAATTATTCAGTTATTCAGGTATTCAATACATTGCATGATATTTCCTGAGACATTTCCCTATGAAGGGTTTTTAGAACTTCGACAAGTGCAGCAATTATTTGATATGTAGGTAGGTACATACTACATATACGTTCTAGCATGAATTGAAAATATTAGCGCGGCGGTGCTCACAAATCCACCATGACAAAAATTGACAATATGTAAGAAATGAGAGTAGCAGTATCAGCAGTGGAAATAGCTGCATGGCCTAAAAATAGTCAGTACATACATTCAAATGACCCTGAAGAAAAAAAAAGAAAACTTGAAAACTTTGTCTAGTCTATATAGAACGTCATGCAGTCTCTGGCTGATATTTTCATTTCATTAATTTTCCCCATCTTGTTTCTTTCCCCTGCATTTTTGAATCTATACTCAAAAATATACAGCAGTCAATAGAATATATATGTATATACTATAGACTGTCTAAAGACAACGCAGGTACACGTTTACTGCAACTGGATGTTACATTGTGCATGCTCACTTACAATATACAATGTACATACTGCTATACTGTCATTAAATGTTTAAGATTATGATGATATGATATACATATAATAGATAAGAGGACTTTCATCTTCCTAATTACTTTCTCGTTTGTATGAATCAGATTTTGAAAAACTGGCCATGAAAGTTCAATCACTATCAAATGAATGATACAAAAAAAACTTGGAATAAAATGAGAGCGATGGACATTTGATTTCAAAATTGCAACTATAGAATTAATGATACTGCAATAATATATAATAAAAATATACAGTTGTATGCATGCTGCATTACTAGTTACGTTTACACCTGCCTTAACGTACAAAGTATAGTCAACAGTTTGCAGTTTGCAGAAAAATGCATACACTGTATCTTCAAGCAGAGTGCAAAGTCTCACACACATTACTACTTCTTCAACTCTGTCATGTCTAGATTGAAATTCAATCACTGAGCCAGTGATGTTCATATTGAAGACATTCCGAAATGAGTAATGAGCTCAAACATAAATTTTAATTTACGATATAGATTCTCATCATACAATTTCTTCCAAGAAAAATCTAGCACTCGTTTTTTCCTAAAACAAACCACTAACGGCGAAAACTAAATACTGATTGAAATAGACATATGCGGAGGAAGAAGCTGACTGTGGAGGAGTTTACGGAAAATTTGGTACATACATGTGAAATGAAATGTATACTGAATGTCCTCTGACCTGTGACTAGCAGCTATTTCTAATAACTAATAATTCCAGAAGAACTCTGTTTACATATATATTCATAATAAATAAATATTTTTAGTTGCGTCTCAGTTTGTCGTGTGTGTTTGTGTGTGACAACAAACCTACGTGAGGACTAAATATCTCATCTAAAGTATCCAAAAATGACATGCATATTCTACAATACATGTAGTGAGAATTCCCTATATAATATATTGTATACCTTTATAGTTTTTACTTTGAACATTTGGATTTGATATTATACATTCGCACAAGTGACGAGAAAAGCAGCATGGTGAAAAATCTACAAATGCCAAATGAATGTTGACTATATATGAAAAAGAAAGCCTTAGAAAATATAGAAGAAGGTAAAAGCTCAAAGCTGCTACTTTGGCGTCCTCTCAGAAAAATAAAAAGAGCCATGAAACGAAAACGCGTGCCAATATTTTACTAGGACACAGAAAAGCATGGATTTAAAAAAACAAGTTAAATGTATAAGAAAGATTAAATAATGATAGGAACAAAACAAACAACAACAATTTCCTCATGGTTTTCAATATCAAAATGATACTTTGAAACGAATGATCATGATATTTTCTATCATCATCTATCATTATTATTGACATCAAAATAATATGTAAAGAGTTTCATAATGTATTGTATTCATTTTTTAACTAATGACACAATACTGAAGAAAAGACGACTACACGGTGACAAATACTACGAAAATACAAAAAATAGTACATATTTTTAAAGATCACGTAAAGAGTATCAGATACCTATATAAAACTAGAAACAAAATCGGCTATGTCTTAACTTTGAACATCACCATATTATTGAGCTACTAACCTCCAAATGCAGAAAAGGGCAAGGAGTTTTGTAAACATAGAATGAGCTTCGAGATGAAAAATGCCTTTTTCAAGTACAATTATTTTTTGGGAGAAATTCTACGGATAAGAATTTCAACTTCTCTCTCTGGCTGGAACAGTGTCGGTTTCCCAAATATCAGTCAAAATCTATTTAAAAAAAGGTAAAACAATAACAATTAATACTTGACAAATGACATAATATTTAAATGCTGACTTTAAAGTAAAAGACGATGAAATGTTATTAACATTATGTTAAGAAATGAAGTCTTGCGGACTTGCCTAAAAAATGTATGTTATTTTAAAATACCCGGCTTGTTAGTGTTTTTTTTCAACTTTTTAATGGTAAAATTACCATTAGTATTTTAATGTGACAATTAGTTACTTAACTATATAGTTTAACTCACATGAATAAATATAGTAGTTATTAGAACAAAAACTAGGTAAATTAACTATAATCACGAGGAGCTTAACTTTACTATAGTTAGTGAATGTCGATAACTGTAATTATAGTTTACTAATATTTTTAACTTTTACTTACAATTTGTAAAGTAACAAACTCACAAAAAGACTCCAGACGAAAATAAACCGACTTATGAATTTTAATTATTATTTTGTTTTTCGCAAGTTGTTTTTCGCGTGTGTGAATGGATAGTACTGGTGATAGTAAATGAGATGTGCAGTGTACAAAGTTCTCTCCGAGTGAATGAACAGACGTATAATCGTGTCTTCAAAACCTATTCCAAGAAACTCTTTACACACTGACTGAAACAGAAGCAGACTCACTCACAAGCACGCAATATTCACTGAACAGACATACATACGTATATATTATTATATGTATATATTGTACATCCAGTATCATCCAGTACTATGCATTATATTGGCTTCAAACGAGTGTAGTACTTGGAATTTGGAACCGCCAGTTCTTAGTTATATACCGTATTTTTTTTATATGTTAGTTGAAATAAGAATGACACTCTTTGAAACATCAATTGTGAAATGCAATAGTCCACGAATTCGGTACCTATTTCGACCTTTACACCGATATCATACGATAAAACTATTCAATACACAATACACATATATCATGCATATATAGGTAATATAATATTTTTAATGGATCAATGGAGAGAGTAGCGAGTAGAGAGAGCGAGAGAAAGAGTCATACATACTCACATGGTTTAATTATTATGTCTACACGCTTTAAATGTAGGTTTTTAGTTTCTAAAATGTTTCTATTATATATCATATAGCCAAAGTCTAAAGTCTAGTATTCATTTTCTTATACGACGTGCATAGAACTAGCATTCGTTTTTTTTTTTTGGTAGATCAGTTTTAACTTGGAACAACACATGGACAGTATGTACACGCCATCAGTTTCCCGTTCTCGGTAGTACAATTTTACAATTTTAAAGACAGACATATTCTTTTTTTTTACATTCTGTAACTTACATATTCAATGTTCACGTCACTTGTATAGCATATAGTACTATGTACCTCTATCTATGTATTTATGTATGTCAACTTATATAGAACACATGCAAAATCCCATACCGCCACACACTATTGTTCATATACAGCCAACTATTTTCACGGGTTTTTATTTGTGTGGGTTGTTTGCTTACATACGTCCAATGCATGAAATAAAGTGCAAAACTTATGCATACATGTACACATCAAACTACATATATGCAAGTAAACCCGATTCTTGTTCTGCTCTCATTGATATGACTCTATGTGTGTGTATTTGCACATATTTGTTGCCGTTGAAAGATATATATAGGAAGCAAAAATAAATCCGCCGTGAGCACAAATATATAACCGGGTAAAATACGGATACTTATTTATTGTACTATATAATTTTAGTTTAGTATCATTTGTATATAAGAAAGATGAGTAACCTTCGATTTATATTACATATACATGTATGTATGTATATGAATAGGTACGAACTACGAACCTATCGTACACACACATGTACAAGTATATATGCAACGGATGAGGTTTTGGCCTTAGTTTTTTTTTTTTACTTTCCTGGTACTACGGCTATGAGTATATGTTTGTGTACATCGGGAATCTGGATGAGGATTCCGTTTGGTGGCCTCACTTTCTTTATCTCAAAGCAACAAATGTGTATTTAGAAATTACGGGGGGCGAGCCGAGCCGAGCCGAGCGGGGAAACACACGCTATATAAGAAATTTTACACAGTTTACAGTTTAAATAATACAATCGTTGTTTGTGCAAGTACGAAATATATTATATTCTGATAATCGCATGTTGTTCCAGGTACATATGCATGTAGGTATGTACAGATAAGATAGATAGATCACATAGCCCAATTCTGCCCGCAAAAGTCTTCCTACACGATGGTACGGAGTCTGCAAGTCTGCATGTACTGAGTACAGAGACTGTCTGTGTCACAATGACGACGATGAGTCACTGGCACTGGAGATCCTTTTATCCATTAGTTATTCAATTTTCAATTTGAAAAGTTTCCAGTGACAAGTAGGAAACTGGGGAACCGTATATATGGAATACAGAAAAGAAGACGAAAGTTGATCGCAGTTATTTATTGAGCATACATACAATTACGCATGACTTTATATCGAATTAAAGAAAATTTAATTTGAAGATTAGATTTCGGCTTCGGTATTAAAATTTGGGTTTTATGTACATATATTTATATAGGCTAAAGTACTATACTTCAGTTACATGTTTTTTGTACGTATTAATAATTTTGCGAGTGGGATTTTGAAGCCTACATGCATGTTTATCCATATAGTAACCAGTCGAGCTTCTCGTTTGCTTTGCACGTGATACACTTACATAGACATAATAATAAAATTTAGTATTAATAATAAATAATATTGTTCATCCATATTGTTTATATTTCATATATATTTGTCTTGAAATCTTGGCATCATATATATAAATAAAATAAGGACAGGGAAATATGAACAAAGAAGAAAGACGGCTATAGGGAATATGAATAATTTTATATTGTGTACATTTTTTGTCATATTTAATGATCCTCGTTAAATATGAAATTTAAATCTAATACCCTTTGACGTTTTTATTATCGTTGCCCAAAGGTTTTTATAGCTACTTTAATTGAATTGTATTATACGGTACACGAGTTGAGGGCTTCACTTTTGACTAATGTCATTTTGAAATTCCTCTTATACATCTGTATAGTACAGTTTCATCAAGTTTCATGGACAATATAATATAATATCCAGGACATTACATACGTATGAGAGTTACAACAATTCCGACATTAATCACTAATGAGTTTTTGTCTCAATTTTCTTACTTCCCCATCACCATCATCACACATGATGAATGATGAGTTCCATTTAAATTTTCTAATTTCAATTGTGACTTAACAAAAACTCAGTTGTGTATTTGAGAGCACTATATATATATACATATTGTACTCCTGAAAGTAAAACGATAGTTTATAAATTGAATCAATGAGAATCAGGAATAATATTTCATCGACTCGCATGTCCGAATGCATGTTTTCAGTAAATGGAACTGATGAAATATATATTCCATTCACTGCTGACACTGACTGTGTAAAAGTATTTTACTAAATACTCCAGAGTAGAGAGAGAGAGAGGATTTTTGCGTTTTCAGCAGTTTTTTTAAAAAATGGATTCCTAATTTCATTATTTTATAGTTCTAGAGAAATTGTGAATACTAAAGAACGTCATCAAATCAAATATACTTGATAAGGGAATTCTAAAAGTGAAACGTTTGCCAGTCTCAATATTATGGACACTAAAGCAAAACAATTTCCATCCTCACAATTTTTCTAAATGGAGTTTTTGTCAATTTAAATCCACTACAAGCGAATTCATATACAGGGTGCTTCAAAATAAGGGAATGGATATGAAAAAATTGACGTTTTTGGACATCGAAACAAGGCTGAGACACTTTGTGGCTATAAAAGGCACCCATTTTGAAGATTGAATACAATAATTTAACGCTCTGGCAAATTCACAGCCCTCTTCAATGTCCTATTTGCCGTTTGTTGAAAAAATAAAGGAATTTTTGAAGAAAAAAAATCCAAAAACATCCTTTTTTCAAAATACGATCGTTCAAAAAACTGGCGCGAATTTGAGAAAACAAAAATACACCTGTCTGCTAAAATAGAATGAAATTTGTAAAAATAAATAAAATGGCGGCAAAAAATGATTTTACATGTGTTTCCTAACGGCTTCAAAACCCTTCCTTCTTACACACAAGATTGACCTCTGAACTTTGATCTCTGACCATTGGTTAGTATTCAGTCAAAAAGCGTAATGTTTTTCAGCCATATCCCTTTTTATTTCATCAAAATTGCCTTACACGTTCAAAAGTTACATCGATTTTCGTCTTGGAAATAAATTCAAAAACATGAAAATTTCAAAAAATCGTAATTCAAAAACTGGCGGAAATTTTGAAAAATGGTGACAAACGCGTCCCCTTAAATGAATTAAAAAATTTTTCAAGAAATAAAATGGCGCAAAATTTCAAATTTAAACGTATGTTTAACATATCTGGACTTTGACCCCTTGGACCCGGAGGTCAATGACCTTTGACCTCTCATTGTATTTTCTAAAACAAAACTTGCAACTTTTGGCTGTATATCTCTTTATGTTTCAACAAATTCGCTAAACAGGTTCAAAAGTTACATCGATTTTCGTTTTGGAAAAAAACTGAAAAATTCATTAAACATGAAAATTTCAAAAAATGATCATTCAAAAACTGGTGAGAATTTCAAAAAACACGGGTCCCCTAAAATGGATTGAAATTATTTTAAAATACAAATGGCGCCAAAATCGAAATTTGAATGTGACGTTTGGATTGGTCAACATTTGACCTCGAGTGACCCCAAGGTCAACGACCTCTGACCTCTAATACGTATGGCCAAAAACTTTCATCTTTCCTCTACTAATCCCTTTTTGTTTCATGTCAACATCTCTCCTAGTTCCAGAGATATGATTTTTTCGTATACATTCCCTTATTTTGAAACACCCTGTACTTCTAATTTTAAGCATAGTTCAAAACTTTTGAATTGCGTTTTTGTTTTGTGTATGGCGCACCACAAATGATTGTCACTTATTCATGGCTAATTCAGTTAATTCATACTGCTTAATAACAGATATTATGTGGGCTCCGCAGGACTCTCTGACAACAGAGCAGAAACCACTTGATGAAATATAAATATCTGTTTTCCTACATATGTATACGTCGGCGGCGAGACGCAGCGGAAGTATTTAATGATAATGATACAAAAGTATCAATTTCCCCAACTAACAGTAACAACACACACATTACAAATTGCGACTACAACTGCTGTGATGACTGATGACTCATGACTGACAAAAAAGGAGTATGAGTATACAATAAATAACTCCTAGCATCAAAATCAAAATGTAAATAACATCTTGTCAGCTATGTATTTAATAAATACTATTTGTAATCTTGAAGGATATTACAAATTAGAAACTCGATATCCATAGATGAATTCAACAGTATGTTTTCATTTCAAATCCAGGGCACACAAAAATCTATTTACTTTTATATTTGCACGTGTGCATCACCATGTTATTTTGTCAGAGATGGTTTTTAAATGCAGTAAAGTCAAGTTACCAATTAAATTATTTAATTACGATTAAACCCAATAAAATTGTCAAATAGATCTTACCACAAGTATAAGTAAAGTTTGGAATCCAGAATCCAGACTGATGCCCACGTTTAATTGCGAGTTATTTTTTTAATAAACTTTACTATTTTCGTGAATCCGAATTGGAATGGATATTCTAGTTCGCAGTAATAATAAAATATCTAATGATTTATATAGGAATACTCTGGAATACCGTCAAAACTGAAAACTATTAAGTAGTTTCACTATCCGAATTAAAGTTTTAAGACGACTCGCTTGCAATTACTTCAATTGAAAAACAACTCAAAATTTTTTCCATTTCCATTTCCATATTGTACCGTTGAATATTTCTTGACGAAGGAGATTGAAATGATGAAATTCGGAAAGTTTTGTTCATATATTGTGAAAAAAAAATATTTTATTTTTTAATAAATTTTTGACGTATAGGTACTCTCAATGAAAATCTCGAAATGCAAAATTTACAAGGCAGTTACGTAACTTTTTTGCGTAGCCAAACTTCAATTAACAAAACTGAAGTTGCCTGAGGAAGAATAAAATTGTTGAAAAACACCTTGAAATTGAAAAAACTTTCCAGATTTTTGGTTTGAAAACACGGGGAAAAATTTAGAACGAAATCACGACGTATTCTCTCTGTTTGATATTACTCCACACAAAATAAAACCACTGCAGAAATTTTTCTTGTAAATGGAGAGTGTAGTACCGATATCTGTGTACAGAGACTTGACTTTATACATGTATCTTTGTATTTCTTTCCTTGTTATTAGTCACAGGTTATGATTGGATTTCAGATGATTCGAAATCGGTTTCGGTTTCGTTACGGATTCGGTTATAGATTTGGCTGTAGTAAGAGAGACTGACCTCGTGAAGTCACGTTGGTTTTCAAACAAACGTATAGTTTGTATGTATATATAGATGTAGTTGACTCACTCACAATCAGTCTCGCTGTTCTCCGCTCACCAACTCCGGAGAAATTCGGGCACATTGAATTTGCCCCAATCGATAAATTGATCCAAGATGTGTACATACCCACCCGCATAACGTTCCTACGTTTATGTATATGACATCGTCTTTGGTTGGTTCATGCTTCATTTTCAAATCCACTCCAGCGGTTTTTTTTATCTCCCAACAATTCCCGAATACTATAAAAACATTTATTTCAGTACAAATTGTAAATGTGTTGTTGTAGAATTCGAGACCACAAATCCTCTCTCTCTGAACCCATCACAACTGCATGAAAACCAAAACCCAACCCAACAGAACATTAAACATTACATACAAAAAAACGTACAACGCTCTCATTATGCCATTTTTTTCTTTGTTTTCTTGACAAACAATTCGAAAATATACCCAACAGAATAGAGAATTACATTGAATTTTTGTAGGATATTTTTATTTATTTATTCGACAAGGATTTATGCATCATAGCACCATCAAAAAATCAGAAATGAAAAGATTTCGATCGTGTTGAACAAAAGAAATGGTATCAAATGCCTACAGAAAGGTTTCATTT
Organism: Gisinianus flammeolus; assembly: GCA_034699125.1. Classification (NCBI taxonomy): domain Eukaryota; kingdom Metazoa; phylum Arthropoda; class Collembola; order Symphypleona; family Katiannidae; genus Gisinianus; species Gisinianus flammeolus. The sequence goes on along the minus strand of JAIUND010001388.1, from coordinate 21,320 downwards.
ATTTAATATAAGTTTGAAGATATACCTATACGCACAAAGGAAATATATTCCCCGGTCGAATCTTTTCAATAAACCCATAATTCATAAATTGGTTTCAACTTTCGATTCCCAACATTCAATATATTTTGTGAGCCTCTGTGCATTATTGACCTTGACTTGTGAAAATACAAGAGATTTTGTTTTTTGAATCGTCACGTTTGCTCCTTATTTTAAGCTGTCAGGAACTCAGGAGAGTCGGAATTCAAAAGAGAAGGAGAAGCAAGATATATATAAGTGATAATTATATGAGATATTTTATTATGGACACACGAGATTGTCCCATCCCACATTTCCACTACTCCACACACACATAACATGAACAACACAGGCACACATACCATATTTACTACGTCTACAGTCTACATACACCCCGATCGGCAAAAATTGAATGAGGGGAAATGATTGTGAATGTGAAAGTAGGTGACTCGATTCTCCAACTATATCTCATCTCATCTCTTCTCATAAATTGTAATCTTTACTTATATACACTGAACAAAATTCCCAATCGACATGAATGACAATGAACGCGATGAGTACCTATAGTTTTACAAATTTAAATTAGAAAATATACAAACACATTTTAGGTACAGAGACAGATCGAGGGATCCCCGTCACTTCCTGTACACATACAGACCTATATTTATATGTAGGTATATGTGTAATGTGTACTTACCTACACAGATATATACATATGACTTGTTGGCAAGAACAGAAAAAGAATAATTAATAAAAATCGTCCGGGTTCGTGCCGGAGGGAAACGTTTCTTGTAATTCTTGTAGTTCTTGTAATGCACATCTGTATGTACTTAGTATGCAGTCAGTCGAGAGAGAAGGAAGCCCTCAAGATATTTTGGAAAAAAAAGTAATACGCCATAAATGAATAATGTACATATAGATATTAATATTCAATTGCAGACACAAAATATTCAATATGGTTCTTTGAGTTTAGTGAGTACATCACACACACTAATATCCTCTTTGTATATACTTCATATTCCACTGAGTGCGAGCAATTTTTGATTTAAAATGATTAATTGCACACTTTGAATTTATTATTTTATAATCGTTTTAGTTTCCCGACGTGTGATATGAATAACAAAATATTTATATGTATTTATGAGATATATACGATATTATTGTAAACGTTTACTGTAATAAACTGCATGCTTTATGACAGATTTATCTCTCTATATACTTCAAAGGGAATCGGAACTATAGTACAAAATAACCTTTGAATGTATCTTAGTTGACATTTGGGATTTGGGTAATTATTTTATGACTATTATTATTATTCTAATAGTTTATTTGGAAGAAAATGTGAATATCTTGATTTTTGTAGACATTATCATCTCTCTGTGAGATGCATAATTCAAATATACAGATACATATTACTAAAAGTGGGACAGGAATTTTTCGTGTGCTCATAAAAGCGGACGATGGACAAATTTCAGCCAAGCTCATAAAATTTCATGGTCATTGCCCAGTTTTTTTGCGGCATTAAAAACGTGTTCCACATGTTTAAAATGTTTACCTACATTTTATTTATTTGCAATGGAAAACGCGTGTGGATAGTCTGTAACGATCCTTTAATTGTATTATTGTCACGTTAATACCCGCGAGGAACAAGGACTGAAAAATGTAAATAAATATAGGGAAACAAATTCGGAAAAAAGGAAATGAATACAGAAAAGACTATTCGATATTTATAGCAGATTTGTAAACATTTGAAGCGTATGACATTTTGATTCAGTTTCCTAAACTAAATACAATTATATCTGTATATATGCACAAGAGAGTCAAACATTTTGGTGACGGCGTCAAAGATTCTGATTAATCAAAAGGTATTTTATACCTTGCCTGAAGAGGACTTCAGAGTCGAAACGCCTCACAAAATATACCATTTCCCCCTATATTATATAGTGAACTTGTATCCCCTTTTCTTGTTAATCATTTTGAAGGGACTTTTGAGTTTTAGAATGCGGACCAAAATGATGAGAGAAGAGAGAGAGTAAAGTAAATGCATACAAAGCAAGTCCCAGTTCAACAATAGTAATTAGTCGGAAATTTTCCCATTTATCACAAAATACATGAAATGCGCTCGTTAGATGTGCGTAATTGGTCAATAAATTTGGCACATGAAATATCTTATATATAAAATGTACAAAATCCAGAAAAGTACACACACACAGTGTATTTTATAGTTGTCAAGCAACACACATCATAAACCAACCAACACAACTGGGGAACTGTCAAATTGTGAAAAAAACCAATTATCTTTTCAGTCTCACACCGCCGTGCAAGTACCAGCATACATCAACAATCATCATTATTCTTCTTTACATTATAATACGCACACACACACATTTTTTGCAGTGTTATATGCAAAATTTTATTCAAATTGCCCTTTTTACCACTTTACATGTATTCAGAATTCTTTCATTTGTTAACCTCTTGCGTACGGAATTAAAATGCCCCGTAATAAGTATATGAATGTGTTTCTGTGGAAATTCTCATTCCGGGGCATTACACATATATGTGTAACTCGTACGCAAGAGGTTAAAGCTCGTACAAATCTAGTTAATCCCGATTTTGAAACATTTCAAAAAGTATTTGTAAACAGCATAACTCAACGTATTTTTTGTACTAGAACGGCCACATATACTTTCGTGACGTGAATGTATAGATTTCAGATTCAGTTTGTTAAAGTTTGATTGACTTCCATGAAAGTCAATCCCGAAAACTGATGAAAATGGAGAAAAGTAGTTACATAGTCCATTGCACAGTTTGAAATTTCAAAATGTGTAGGTCCCTAAATGTTTTTTGCTTATATATAGGAGCAGGAGTCCAAGGGATTCTTGTGAAATCAAAATAAAACTCCATCATAAAAGAAGCAAATTAAATCAATAAAATATTTGTCATTTATGCTAATCATGTACGATCACTAATAACATGGGATTAAACGGTGGTCAATTGCACTTATTTAACTGCAAATTGATGCATCGTTCTAGTACGCAGTGACAATTAGTCATCTTTTTGTACTTGCATCCTGTTCTATTGTTGTACCATGCAAATATAATCCATTTGTTGATATTGTTGATTGTAACTGACAGAGAATTGGTCAGCCTGACCACAAAGCAAGGCAATTGTAATTGAAATTGAAAAATGAAAAGAGAGAGAGAGGTGCTATATAGCTACAGGTATATACATGCTAAGAATTTACATGACACAGCGTGAAGTTTTCTTTCTTGTTCCACGTTCTCGCTCTCTCTCTCTCTCTTGTGCTTCTGAATTCTAGATTTTGTTCATAAATATTCAAAAGTGTGTGTACAACACCAAATTTACATAGAAGTAAATGATAGGTTTCGGCATTCGGTATATAGAATGTTCATTTCGTAGATCATTAATAAAAATTTCCCCTTTTGAGCTGCTCTCCCAGTTTGTTTACAGTATGTGAACAGTCATCTTCTCTCCTCTTTTGTAATCCATCTTTGTCGTACACGACAGTAGTTACAAAAATTAAATAAAAATTCAATTTCCCCTTCGTGACGTTCAGGATTTAAATGACAATGGAAAACTTCGGTTCCGAAATTTAATGATTCCATCATTGTAACCAGCAACCACCCTATATCTACTAAAAACAATTTTTACTTAAATTTCAACTATTCTATACAATGCAATGCAATACCTCAAACAAAATTGTTTATCAATGAATATGATTAGAATTTAGAAAATGGCTTGCGAAAACGCCTTATTTTTGCCAAAAGCCTCCACGTACGTAAAAGATGCGAAGCATCGATAAATATATTTGATTGATTATATTAAAGTACACGCTGGGTATTACGCACAAATGCCTCAAGTCGTAGGAGAAGATGTTATTTAAATATTAATAATATTAAATTCCAATTTAATCAAAACTTGATTTTAATTAGGTATTCCCATCATTGATAATTCGTAATCCGCTTCCGGCGTATTTTTTAGTCCGATTTGCATAACTTTTATCATTTAAAGTGCATACATACCTATGCGTACATGAATAAAAGGAATGAGGATTATTAATTAGGGGACATATTATGTACGCAGTGTACATTTTATAGTCAAGTACATACACATATCCGTCAGCATATATATGTGATTATTTTCCATATAAATTTCAGCTTTTTGTACAGTTAATTGTAAATTAAATCAGGAGTTAGTTAAATAAGTATGTACGGGCTAGACATACAGAGCATGGACGGACGTCATCAATAATTCCGATTATCCGAGAGTATTCGATATAAATGTATGTACTAACAATAAGTATGTAAGTATGTGCGCAGTAAAAAAAATGAAAAAATCATCGAACAAGTATATGCATAAATATATGGTAAGATTACGGACGGATTTTGCAGTAGGAACCACCAACCAATCACAAGTGTGTATGTAATACTGTATTAAACCAGAATTCATATATACATAAAACATAAAATACAATGATGAGCAATGAGCAGTGAAATCAGTCATCAGTAGACAGTAACCAGTTTAACTATAAACCGTAATCTTAACTTTTCCAACTTAAAGTAAACAATTAATATTCGATGAATGGGCAATGAGTAATGTAATTTATATCATTATTAAACATCCTTTGAAAAGGATGAGGGAACTACTGCACACATCACATAACTATTGCAACAATCTACATGCTGCATGTTATAACTTACTGTCCATTCTTCTTCTTGTTCAGTCAACTTCCATTTCAATTTGGTTCAACAATATAACACGTCTAGCTTGAAAAGCCGGATGACAATAGCAATACTGAATTATTCTCATGTTAAATACACAGAATACCAACACACAAAGTGTGATGAAAGATGACGTGAATTATTTCTGAATTGAATATTTTTAATCAATCATTGGTTATTGGTTACCAATGAAAACCTCAATAACTTGTTGTGTTTACGAGCACTGCTCGTCGAGCAGTATGTACCTTTCAAAGAAAAAATATGTAGAGTGTAGTCAATCCATGTTTTGACCTACCTAAATCATTAGATACCATTTGTCCATATTTTTTTATTGCTATTCGTATTTCACGCTTAAATTGTAGTAAATGAGGATTCAACATCACACATTTGCATTCAAACCATACATTTCACCTGATCTAGATGTACAAAGTACGTAAGTACATATACATACATGCAGAATCAGTACACAATCCCCTAGTAGGTATGTGTAGCATGGCTTTAGTAATAATTAAAACGATTAGGGTATAAAAAGGTGTACATACTCGCTCATCGTCTTGAAACTATAATTTGTAATCAATATAGTAAATCAGAACGTAAGTTGTCCGATCTCTGTAAGATTTCCATATTTTGATTTCGGGCGCTATACAGGATAAACGGAAAACGGTTCCTTCTACTACAGGTAACGATAAGAACTCGTCATCACTCGTTGAAAACGGTGTTTATGTGTGTTTATGGAGATATTCCAATGTCAAAATGATCTGGGCGGACTCTAAAACAGTAAAAGCGATTTTAAAGAAAATTAAAAACATGTCAGTTTTGCTTTCAACAAAATACCACCATGTTCAAAATCATGCATGAATAATAAATAAATGCTAATAAATTTGAAAGAAAATAAATAATATCAAAATCAAATATTAAATAAAAGGGTTCAGGAAAAAGAGAAACAAAAAGCATGCATGCAGGCATGAAACATGCAAAAGAGAGATTGAAAGCGCCGGAAGATTCGTCCTCTACCACACTATACACTATACACGATAATTATATGCATGAATGTGTGTGTGTGTGTGTAGGGAAGGGTGCAAAGAGTTGTGGAGAATGACAGCTCCGTGATACTCGGTATCAATGAGCACCTCAGTGATCAGGTAAGGAAGTGAAAAAATGAAAAAGAAATATGGAAAAAGACGACGAATTCACGAATATACAGATATGTAAGCTGTGTGCTTGTCTTACACATTCAAAGTCCAATCCTAATACTGACAATGAGACAGACAGAGAGAGAGAGAGAGAGAGAGAGAGAGAGAGAGAGAGAGAAGAAAAAAGTTGAGAATCAGGTAGAGAAACATTATGATGATGAGAGAGAGAGAAGGCAGGAGCAAGGAGGATTGGGAATGAAAGCCATTCGGTCATTGAATTGTTCGTTTAGCAGGTCAGCTCGTATATACTTTTGCTTTGTTTCTGTTTCTTTTCCTTGGAGATGAGAGGAATGATAGTATGATCAATGTTAGATAGTGTTCATCATCATCATCATCCTCCCCGTATGTTGTTCGTTGTTCCTATGTGTAATGTGATCAATTCCCTGAATACTGAATGCTGAGTATTCATATTCATATCCAACTGTACATGTAGTATGTAAAGGGATCGTGTGTACATAGTATGTGTATACACAATCTAAGTACGTTTTGCTTTTGCTTTGCGATTACCTGACGCTAATCGTAATCGCATTGTATCGTATTGGTAGCGTCCTCCTCGTAGTCGTCTCTAAAGCATGTACAATGAGCAACTGAAGAGGAGAAAACGTTGAGGGAAGGTTTTGACAGACGAAATAAGACGAAAAGAATAGGAAGACGAAGAAGCGGTAGGAGATTTTTTGATACGAGTTTGAAGTTGGTGGATGGGGGATTTTTTTTCTTCCTTACTACTACATACAACAACAGAGAGTTGTGTGTGTATGTGTGTGTATGGGGTATTTGGTATATTTGAATGCCAGTCAGGGCAATAAAGAACAACTATCCGACGCCTGACCCAGCGGAAATCCAAGAGACAAAACTTGACGGTCACGGTCATCGACAGTTTACTCGCAAGACCCACACAAGTCAACCGTTCACTCAAGTACATTCCAGTCTGACTGTCTGCCTCACGAGTGCAAGGCACAACAATACTTGTAGAGCTTTTAAAAAATACAGCTTTCCGGCCAAATAACACATTCCATTGACCATTGAGACAGTCCTCACACTAAAAAAGCCACGATAAATATTTATTATTATTTTTTTTTTTGTATATTACTCACTACTGGCCATCAGTAGCGGGTAGCGGCTACACTTCTTTTTTGGTCTTTTTGGCCCGACTCAAAAAGTGTCGAGTCTCAATTTTTTTCATCCTTATATTCAACACATATATTCACTCCCTCTCTCTCTCTTTCGAGGAAAAGGAAACAATTAATTTCGGTTGTCAATTGTCCTTCGTGAACTAGAATATTTTATTAATTTCTGTGCCAGTTATTCTTACGTCGTGAATTGATGTCCAAAGTTTTGGATTTACATCTTTTTCTTCGTTCTGTGGAGTGATTTTCTCGGATTTTTTTTTACCGGAAACCTATATATATACTTATAATAATATTTTCAAGTGTCAATTCCTTTTGTGAATTGTTACCAACCCATGATGGACAATGGATTTCCTCCGCGGCTTCGCAATCGCTTTGTAAGTCTCAACATTTTCTTATCGTTAATTTAATTTAATTATAGTTTTCTAAAAACTAAATAACAGCTAAAAAATTCCAAGACTCTCTCTATGGCCTTTCCGTCTCACCGGCACTATCAAAACTCGATTAGCTTCATTGAATTTGAATTGATTGAACACTGAATAAATTGATATATTAAATTAGATGAAAATTCCAGTGTGATTAGTAGTCTTTCCTTAAAATACACATCTCATTGCAATTAAGAAAACAAAGTTTGTTTCACCGTGTATTTGGTGCAGGAAAACTCACTACAGGAAAATAGAAATAGAAAATGGACAACGAGAAAAGAAAGACTGACCGCTTTTTTCATACGAATTTTCGAACAAGATACTTTAATTTGGCAAAATAAATGGGCATCAGTTTTACTCTTTTACTAAGTGTTCAAAGTGTATCAAGTTTTTAGAATGGCAAATAGCAAAGAAAAAGTGTGTGGAAAAAAAGAAATAGATCATCGACTCATTTGGTTTGATGTGCGATAAGGTGAGTAAAACTGACAGAGATTGCTCATAATTCCTTTAATTTGCCATTCCTCGTAATATGTGGAATGTGTAAAGCAGTTAATAGTTAATAGTAGTTTTGTATACATATGTAGACTTGTGAAAAAAAGTGTTGTTGTTGTTCCTGCTGTTCCTGCTCTCTCAAAACTATGTAGGTTGAATTGTTTGAATATTACACTGTATTATAACGGGATTAGTTTAACCATCTCTCTCTCTCTCTTTGTCTTATTGTCTCTCCGTTCATCTTCAATCTTGAATCTTCTTCTTCTTCTCACCTACTGGGACACGGACTTTCAAGAGTATGTAACGTTTTTGCCTCTTCTTGATATGTAATAATAATGTGTATTACGTTATATATGTCTGTATACATGTCTCTCCTTGTCTTACGCACTCATTCTGATACACTGTTAATTGTCATTTCTTTTTTCATCCCTCTCGTCGGGTTTTGAAGTTCAAGTTGACGAGTCAACTTTAAACTTGAATCCTGAATTTCAACAATTACTGAAATATACCTACTTAAAACTACAAAATTAACTTGGGCATTCCAATTCTATTTTCCTCATTTCTTTCATCCACTTTTTCTACTTACTTCAATTTATATTATATGTGTGTTCAAAAACTTACACTAACGGTATCCTCATATGATTAATTATATATATTATTTTCAACTACATTCATCATACTACACTAACACTACACTTGATAATTGTTTGTCTCTAGTTTTTTTATGAATATTAATTGTAATTTGTATTTGTTTTCTGTTGTTTTTTTTTGGACTTGTGAGTATTTGCAAGTGTTTCAATGTAAAAGAGTGAAGAATGAAGAGCACATATATAAAGAAGGCAGGCACTTGGGTGTTGAGACTTGAGGGGTGTATTATGTATTATTATTTTAATACTTTCTATATAGGGAAAATATGTGTAAAAAGAACCTCGAAAAGAATTTGTCGAGAAATTTTGCATTCGTGTGTATACCTTTGCAGTTGTACACATTCTATAAAGAACATGAACATTATGCATTTAAAAATAATTACGTAGCTCCATTAGTTTAATGGGCATTTAATAATTTAATAGTTTATGACTGGAAGGGACGTTTGGCCTCAGATTCCCCCACTTGAATTCTCATTCACATTTTATACACTCACACTCCTTAAATGGCCATCCTTATTTTGTTTTACTCCTTTCTTCTTTTTTTTGTCGTCTATTCTTTTCTTTTTGAATCTTTCTCCGTTCAAAATTTACATTTATCTTGAGTTCAGTGAGTCAAGTGGAAATAACAATGTCAGCCGTCAACACCAACACTAACACAAAATTTCCCCCTCTAATTAAGACACTATAATAAATAATAAGATTTTCCTCGACTCCACAAAGATTTAATCTTTGGACGTATCAGAATGATTATTAATATTATTATACTTTGTATACAAAAACTACATGTTTGTAAACGCTACACAGATAATACATGCCACAAATTTGTATTGTACAAAATTAACAAGAACATATATGGGCATAAAAAATCCGCGTGTGTGCACGGAATATAATATGTAAAACGCTAATGCAAATTATTGGATTCCTAAAATTGTCACCGTAAAAGGAAAACCCACAAATTAAAACTTGAAAAAGTCTAATTGGCAAAGTTAATAAAGTTCCATATCGCTAATTTAGGTAGATTGTTCCATTTTGAAAACTATATAATATACTATAGTTATAGTATTTATCTAAAAAAATAATTATGACTATTTCATACATTTTAGTTCGTTAAATATTTTGCCATTTGTGGCATTGTGGGATTCCTATCAAGTTGATTGTATGTATCATCAAAAATTGTTTTTCGTTTTACATGAATCGTTAGCGGTCAAATCTTTTTTTGAGCTCAAAACACAGAAAAGCAAACATATGCATATAGTAAAGAAAAAATGCATCTTCGCAGGTATGTATGTGCAATGTGTGTATGCTAAACATTTATGGGAATATATGTATAGTTGATGACGTACGGATTTGGGATTTGGATTAGAATTTAGAATTGGAAATTTCACCACGCCAAAGGGGTTAAATATTTATTGAATGTGTCATGTGTGTACAATGGTATACCTGCAGAGTATTTGTATTGAGGGTTTAGAATCATTATATAGAATGATTGGCAATCGACACTGACGAGACGATGAGATACTTTACAATTTACCATGTAGAATGTAGTAAAATCGTGATTTTACTCTTGGAATTAAAGACTTCTCCCATATTATAATTGTCATGTCTCTCAGAACTTATGTATATAAAGAGTTAGTCGTTCGAGTTTCACAGTATGTCTCACATATTCAAATTGAGGTTATACATATGTCCAATATCTGATGTCAGTTGTGGTGTCAAATTATAATTTTTTATTAACTATAACATCTTATCTTTAAACTTTATAGTTTCGATAGCGTCAAAAACTCCATTTTTATGCAATCATTTGTCATTCCATTGTATGAGTTTCTCAATTCTCAAATTCAAATATTACAAATCTAAGGGAAATTTCATTTCATTTTCTTCTGCAAATTCAAATTAACTTTCCCCACACATCCACCGTGTTTCCCATTTGCCCATTTCAATCTTCAAACTGACAATGAAATGATTGCACTTATTGTATACTACACTTGAATAGACACACTTTAACTCGCCTTTTTATCCACGATTATTTTTTATTTTATTTTCTTTGCCACACGCGCATCTGACGAAATCACGAGAAGGGTGCACTCACAAAATTATAGGAAACAACAACAATGGTACACAATACAATACCGATATTACAGACTGCACAATAGTCAAGAGTTGATGATTATGAATGAGGATGACGATGATGATGGGCAAAATAATTGACAATTCATGCTCAAGTTCCAAATTGGTCAAGTTTGTTAAATCTACCATGGATAATTCCAATTCTCACTGGTAATCTCTCAATTCTCAATGAAAGTGAAAAAGAAGAAATTATGTAGAGGTAGAAGAGTTTGTCATTTATTATGAATTTTAACTTTAAATGTTTTCGCTTTCTCTTTTATTTTATTTCCCCCTTGAGAGTTGAGCGTCTTCCCGTTGTTCTATGTTTGTTTAAGTCATTTTTTACAAAAAAAAAATAGAACTTCTCTTTCGTTCCAAGTGAGAATTCTCAATGCATCACATTCTTCTACAGCTTAGAAATGACTGGTTACGCTCACTGCTCACTCCCAGTGAGCGTACTCGAACTAGCGAGTGCGAGTACTGACTGACTGAAATAAGGCAAGTATTAATTCGGACAAAATAATGCCATATGTAAAATGTAAATACTCTGAGTTTTAGTGCAATTTTGCAATTGAATTTGGTTTGGAACTTTAATTTTTTTGTTTCAACTAGATGTAGAGTGGTATGTGGAGTTAGAGTTTGTTTTTCATGTGAAAAGATGGGTAATTTATAATAGACGACAGAATTTGACTTTGGGTCTCCTAACCTACTTTTTCAAGTTTACATTTTTGCGAGTACAAATTTATATATATATACACATAAATAAGATAAATGGCATGGGACAAAAGACGGATTGTGAATAGTAAATGAATAATTTAATAATAATTTCTTAATAAGGAGAAGAGAAGACAGTGTGTGTGCCTATAGCAGAACGAATTCACTAACAAATATAATAGTAGAAAAAAAACACAAATGAAAGTATTGCATTCAAAAAGAAGTGTTTGTCATTCTCTGAAATGCTTTTCATTATATAGTTAGTATATATATATATGTAGGTATACGTAAGTACTAAATGCATGTCCTTCACCTTCCTTCCTGCACCAAAACAAACTCAGCTAACAAACTAGCTTTACAGTGTCCGTGTAAGCGAACGACCAGCGACCAACTCAGATTTATGGTTATTCAAAAAAAAACTGCAAGTCATGTGACATGTACGTAAATGTAAAAATCTTTAAGATCTGTACAAAGCAAGGCATGTCTTTTCATTTATTCGGTATTTTCCGTTCAGGGAACATTATAGATATTATTCATAAAAAAAATCACTAACGAATTTTCATTTTCAACTTTCTTTCCTTTCTTCTATCTCAATTTACATTTATCTTTCAGTTTAGTTTACATTTCGAATGGAACGAGTCATTCAGCCATTAATTTGTAATGAAAGTAAACTCCATGGTTTTTTCCTATATATTAGGTCCCATCTACATTCTAAATGTCATTGTCATCGTCAAGTGAAAAGTTTAGATTGGAAGCAGTAAGATTATAAATTAGTCCGCATTATAGCTACGTCCAAGTGTGTACACTGTTGAATAATTTAAGTCAATGTTGTGTGTACAATCCACTTCATTGTCCAGTGAATGAAAGTCTTTGACCGCCATTTGTACAATATGTACATTTCTCCTAATTATTAATCATTGGCCAAATTTGTGAAATTCTTTGAAGCAAACAAGGGAGAAGAATATGGAAAGTTGTGATAATTCGTGAGGCTTTCTGAGAAGGTCTAAAACCAGAACAGAAACAGAATCACATAGTGGATATGTGATAGTTTTGTATATATTATATCATAATAGTTATTATGATTGAGTTGGAAATACAATGACTTGGTACATTCAACATTGTCTCCATAGTCTGCTTACTATTTGGGTTAGAAGCAAGTATTTGCTTTCCATGTAGCATCTATTTGCAAACCAGTCGCTTGACATTTCAAGTGTAATAATGCAGTTATCACATTGGTGTGGGAATACAAAAATTGTACTAATCACAACACTAGAGTTTCTTTTTGCATGGTACACTACGCAGCATTCAAATATAATTATTAATAAAAGAAAACTAATACCAGAATTACCAATCTAGTACACTGAAAAAAGTATTCGATTTCAACACGCTATCAGATGATACTGTAGGTATTAGGTATATTGTCTACTATGTTGTGATATATAGAAGGCTAACTAGATAAAAAGGTGTCCAGCATGAAATTATTACTTTTCATTTCCCACACTGTGTAAGGCAAAAAAAAAATCATCACGATGATCCTAAAAATCCTGACCAAGGCAAAGAACAGATATCACTGTCAAAAATCCCCACGTTTTTTACTTCTGATATACCTGCATGTGCAGGTTTTTCTGTTTACATTTTTTCCTTCATCTAAACTTTAAAGTAGAGTAGGACAATTTTTAAAATGTGTGATTCATGACAAGGAATTTTTATATGTACGTAAACAAAATATGCTTGACCACCGTTTCTACCGTATGTATTATTAATTTCCCCTAGTTACTTCTTCTATAATTTCGTTGTTCACACTCACCATCTAATTTACATAATTCATATACTTTTCCAATGAAATGCCAACGGATGTTTGACTAATTGCAAATTATACGGTCAGATTTCATAATAGGTATAAATAATTGATGCTAAGTGGACATTGCCAAGTGCTAATTGCAAAGAAATTTTGAGATCCTGTACGAGTTTTTGTACGAGTAAAACAAATGCAGGCTTCACTGATCACTGATCACTGATCATTCGTGGAAATATAGGTATTTCTTACGCACTTCGGCTGTTTTCCATGTGCCACATTTGTTTTTAAAATCAAGCAACCCACTAGTATTTTCATGAAATACTATAGGGAATAATTTAAATAAAAAAAGTAAAAAAACACTGATACATTTTGAGTCAAAAGGAATTTCGAATTTCCCTAATGAGATGAACCTGCCAGTAGCAGTAGAGCGTGTCAATAAATATAGAGCTATTAAAACTGCTCGTTTTATTGTCTCAATTCTGATGAATTGAGCCTATATTTACCCACGTATTGTGACATTACTAATGTCTATCTTTGCGGCTCCCTGTATAACAAAACAATGAACAATGGTAAAAGGTAGGATTCCAATGGGAACAGGAACAATACAGCTAAATATGAATTTAGCAACGGAAGATATTTTGCGTAGATTTCGTATTTTCAATTCTGTAGGGGGAGTCGTACTTGGTTATCTGTGGCATGTGGTGCGGGTTAAAATATACCTTGTGATTTTGGCTTATGGCTTACATTTCAACTTAATACAAAAAAGTGATACTTGTACTTGTGTCTGTCTATAGTTGGTTGTAGAAATTTGCATTTTTGCATTTGCAAGCCCAAAAAGCCAGAAGCCATAAATCTGTGCTCTGAACATTTATACACTTGTACATGTAAACTACAGTCAAAGATGAATATATTTCATATATTACTATACAGTGTATAGTGAGCATATACTGAGGATAATGTAATGTAGGCTCATAAATTATGTTCATATTAACATAATGCAATCCACCTGTGTGCTTTGAGCTTTGAGACGACTCCCTTTGATTCTCTTTCGTATATACCTATTTCATTTGATTCTTTTCTATGTACGTACGGACGTAAGCCTCCATCATTCTCTCAATGGAATGCTCTTTCTGTCTTTGAACTTGAACTGTACACACCATATATAACGTGTACAACCGTAAGGCAGCACACGTTGTTTTGTTGTTGTTTTTCCTTATTACATATTCACCGTGTTCACGAGTCACGAGACTTGCTCATCATATTTGTAAGATAACTATTGAATATTGAATCCGTCTCTGATTTCGAGTAAATGATAAACTCTATAAGCAAACTAAATCAAACCTATAAACTGCATCTGCATGATAAATAAATAAAACCAAAATGTAATAATCAGATGAATCAATTGTGTAGAGTTGACTCAAAGATGAAATTGGTAACCAACCGGTAGAGCAATAAAAATAAAATTGTGAAACAAAACAATACAGTTTTTCTTCTAGGTCTTACATGAAACAAGCTGAACCACGAACCACACGCTTGATGAATTTACAAATAGCAATACATATTTAGAACAAATGGATTTGTTTTTTTAGAAGAAAAAAATGGAACAATATGCCTATATGCAAGCAATAATTATTAAGCCTGCTACATTGTCAAATGTCAAATAGCATCAAAAACTCTTCTGTCTAAGAATGAGTCTCAAGAAATATATGAATAAATAAAACCAGTTCGATGTCTTAAGTATTTCAAAAGTGAAGAGTCTATTATTCTCATATGTCTTTGAATATCACTTTTTTCAATAAATAAAATGTGTAGGAACAACATTTTCTCGTGAGTATGTGCAAGTTTTTGCAGTGGATTAGAATGTCAATTTGTATTTGATATGAACAACAAATGAATAACTCTGTGACGGACGTATTTAGGAATAAAAAACATTTGAGCTTGAGAACTTTAACAAATTGGAACAAAAGTGTCAGCAGCAGCAGGTGGGAACAGAACGTGAAACGTATTGTGTGAGTTGGATATTTCATTCAGAGAAAATACAAATGAAGAAAAAAACAAACAAAAAATCAGCAAAATTAAAAAGTGAATCAAAAGAAGGATTATGTTGTTAGAAGAACTGGTGCTAGAAAGTTTTGAAAAAATGATTATTGTCTCACCTTTAAGCCATCGAATGAAATATTATTCAGCATTTCACCTGCTCGTATAGAATGAATTATTAATTAACAGGCTATATACAGGATTATGTGCGTGAGTGAATGAATGAATGAATGAATTGTACCATGTAAATCACAAAAATATAATCTTGCCTACAACATAATATACATGGGGAGTTATCGTCGAGTGCACCGGACTCAAGACGACAAAATGAGAGAAACGAGTGTATTTATCACACAGTTATACAGATAGTCACGTTTAGTCCAATTTCGTGCTCACATTGAACTCAACCTGTCATGGGGGATTCCGTGAAAGAGATAACCGGCAGAAGGGGAGACATGTGTATAGAAAAAATCTCGAGCCAGAAAACATAAAACACTTGATGTATTTGATGTATGTTAATTCTTGTTCTTTATCCACAAAATGGAACGTGATTTGGACGCCAAAAGTAGTAAACACGAAAAATAAAAATAAAAGTGTAGCAAATCCAACTGGTATAGAGCCAGAACAGTAGGAGACGTACAGAGTGACATTTTGTAACTGTTATTATTTTTTTGCTGTCGTCTGCTCCAACGAACGTCTCTGTCATTCATATATCCAAAAAAAAACAACAACAAAAAAATACGAAAGGAAAACGAGTCGACTGTACTGATTATCTTTATGATGCTCTCATCTCTCATGTTGAGTTTTCAGTTTCAATTTCCTTTTTCAGTTCCATTGTCTAAATATTCCATCTATTCATTCCGAATCTTCACAATGACTGACTATGAGTGTGGTATATGACACTGATAATGTTTGGGATTAGTTGAGAGAGGTCTAATTACAAAAAATAAGTTGTTGTTTATTGTTTACACTCGACACACTTTATGAACATCAAAGAATTTCTCCCGGTCCATAAATTTATCAAACTATAGTTGAATATTATGATTTTTACGGAATGCTATAAGCACAAGCACACAAACAATCCATTAAATCCATACCAATTTCATATTATGATTATCAATTACCTCGCTCTTGACCGTTCTCTTTCTCTCTCTATTTGGAATGGCGATTTGAATAGGAAATAATTAGCGAGCGGTAAAGATACTTGAGGACACCGGCATGGATAACCATATTCATATCGGTATGGACTCTCTGACACTGACATTGACATGAAGGCGGCATCCACATTTGGCTTGTGGTGTTCGTGTCGAAGATCCGACGAGAGATATACAAAATCAACCATTTGAAATTAGTATTCAAAAGAACAACGAGCAGAACCAGAACTTTCATGTAGACAAATTCAAACAAATACAAACACATTCACATTATTCATATGGATTGGATAGTCCACTCTCATTTCCCATTGACAGCTGAGACAGTTAAATGGTCAATGTTAATAGAAACATTTTTTCTCTCCCTTTATAGTGAGATCTTTTCAGTGACAATCAACATCAAGATGATCCCATTTTGATAATTAATAATAGCTACATATAATGACTAATGGCCTTTATTTTCCTTGGCTTGTTTATATTTGAACGTATATGACGAGCAAGTAAAGAAAGTAGGTAATACTTTGTTATGACTTGGTAGTTGAAAGACCCTTCTCTTCTTTTTGTGGTCAGTGCAGTGGATTATCTATGTCTCTTTCTCTCTCCTTCTGCTACTGTAAATCCAGAATGAATTGAGACGGTGTATGCAAAACTGTTGGTGTTTACTAGAAAAAAGTATATCATGTTTACATATATTAGATACCGGTATATGTATTGTACGTCTTTATATGTCAGGAAGTATGTACTTACGTACTAAAATAATGTAGCACTAAATAAATGTATATATATTATATATATATTTAGGTACATAAAAGGTGAACCTAAATTTTCAGAATGAAGGCAGTAGGAGCACGCTTTTATTTTCTACAATCGGAATCAATACAAATTTAAATATAGGACACTATTATGTATGATGAACGATGTACAACTTCATTATGTACATATATGTAAATTTAAATTTAAAATTCAGTGTCCAAAATGAAAGTACTTGATCGGACTGTAAATTGATTTGTAAAAAAAGGGGAAGACTCATGCACAGCTGTCATGTCATGTCATGTCATGTCATGTCATGTCATGTCATGTCATGTCATGTCATGTCATGTCATGTCATATCACCCAAACTCAAATTTATCAAAAGTAATTACAAGTGGAAGTTGCAAAGAGTCGAGTAGAATTATATCGTTAATTGCATGCACGTTGGATGTAACACATGCTGCAAATATGTTCCTGTTCATATATACAACCATTCAATTAGTAATTTGAAACCAAAAATTGAAACTACCTACTTGAAGAAGTGGGATTTCCGATAGCCTTTAGAGATACTATATATCGCGTTTATGTTTTATTGGAATGTATTTGTATTTATGGGATCAGATTTATCTGAGACAGTCAATTTTAGAGCATCACATATTTGAGATGACAAATAAAAATGATGACTTCATAATACAGTATAGACGAAGAACGGGAATTTGTTGCAAATGTTGATGTTGTTCATCGCCATATTTCAAGTTTGATAGATTTACACGTTATCGAATAATTTGAACAACAGGATTACATATTCCATGTTACAGAAGACATTACGAAAGCACCTTTTTGGGGAGGGTTGAAATAAAGTGAGATGCTCATGCCGGTAATTCAAGTTTAGCTGAGTCCACAGTCAAGAAAATTGACAACTCGGCTACATACAAATAGGATACGAGAATATAGGAATAGTCCTAAGGATGGTACAGAGAGAATATATTTGTAAACGTATCAGAGTGAAGACAACGAGAAAATAGAAAAATATAGCTAATAGCAAACAAAAGGTGAGAAAGAGAGCGAGAGACAGAAAAAATGTGGAAAAGAAACTATACAGGAAATGCTTACGGGTTGAATTACAAAGTGGTAGTATACACACATTCATATGCAAGGAGACGATAAGAAGAAGAACCAGAACTCGAAAGTCAAGTGTGTATATATGTGAGTATGTACACAGTCTGAAGATTATCCGCATCTCGGGATTTAAGAGAGATGATTGAACAAGCTGTTGGAAAATACAGCGTTTGTTTCTGCGGCTGTGGCTGGGCTAAATCATGGCGTCAATGCATATGATGCCATGCCATAAGAGTGAATTCATCTCTAAGTCAGCTGAATCTAACGGAAGAACTGGTTTCTAGAACAAGGATATATTTTCCATTTATTCTCACTGTGTCAGCATTAGTATCTGCAACAACCGACAACTGCAAAACTCTATCTGAGAGAGAGAGAGAGAGGGAGACCAAGACTCTTGTGACCTTCCTTAAAAAAATACTTGATACTTACTCATATTATATTGTAATTATACTGCAATCCCACGACCAAACACCAAATACGAATGAAGGAATTATCCGTACAAAAGGCAATGACAAAAGAATTTCCCTCAAATCTCAAATGTACCATTTTGCATTAATTTCCGCACTCGTTGACTCGACCACCACAAATCCACACCACAACCGTATAATAAAACATTACACAATTGTTTCAGCGTGTAATACATAAAATTACCTACTTGTATGGTTCTCTAATCCCTCATTACTTACGGCTAAGGATGGAACATTTTTTCCTTTTGTTTCAAAATATTATCCAAATGTCATATAGGTAGGTATAAAAGATTAAGATTTTAGGACTATAAGTACAAGAAATCTTCCTTCTCTAAAATCTTTCAAACTTCAATCTGTCATACGAAAAAATTACTTGATTAAATACTTGTTAATGAGTTTTCCTTTGTCTCCCCTACTATGCCGAAAATGACAAATTGACATTGACACTTCATGTACATTCCGTATGCATGTAAAATTTACATTGTAAATAATTGTTTTTCGAAAAAAAACTGTCATGTTCTCAAACTCCAAATGTCCGATGGATACCAAACTATTACAATAAAAATGTCCAAAGGTTCAACTAAGCAATGAGTCCAAGAAAAAGTACATTGCAACGGAGTACACATTTAAAATACAAGGCAGGTAGTCAGCATCAACTTTGAATTTGATTTAACAATTTGAGTATGAATTTGAAATGTGAAAATGGAAAAAATGAGAAGAACCGGCCCAATTTAAATGGCGAGACTTGAGACAGTTGAAGTATGCGAAATGTCAAGTGTGAAATGGAATTTTGATGGGATGGGAAGGGAAGGCGGCTACGTGTGTCCATGTGTGTGTGGGCTATAATTTTTAATTGAAAAATGACAAGGGTTCCCAGCTGTATACCCATGGTTTATAATATTTTATACATAGTCAATAAAAGGTGTTCATAATGATAATGGAGACTATAAGAGTTTGATTAGCAATGCCCATGGTTGTTCTACCTGTGTGTATGCAGACATTCTTACAATGGGCGGAATACACAGAATAGTTAAGACGAGGGAAAAATGTAGTAGAAAACATTACAGAATTCCCAATTGTAAAGTATCTACAATAATTTACGAATAAGTCATTTCTCTAACATGTGATATATATCATTCACATTGGACATTCGACCGAAATACGTGAGCTGAACAGTTGATTTCCTTTTTTCCTTTTTCATTTTCACCATCAACATCCAACATCATGGTTTGCAATTCCTTGGCTTCCTTGGCAATATGTTTCTTGCCTTTTTCTCCTATGTAGTGTGTCTACTAAAGTACAGAGAACGAACACGGAGGAACCAAGCCCAAAACATTATTCAGCAGGCATTCTCTCTCACTCTCTCCATCTCAAGTTAATAATCACTAATCACTAATAATGCATACTTACAAAATAATCAATACAGTCAACATGATAATGACTATACGCTCTTCTCTCTCTCTCTCTCTCTCTCTCTCTCTACCTGTATATAATAACAGTATCATATGTTTAAAATTCAATTTCAATTTTCTTATTACTATAATTATATTGTACACATATTGATATTGCCGTTACTTTGTAATTAGAATCGTCTCCATTTATCACGCAGGTATAAAATGATCCTTGTTCCTTGTTAATCAGGGACTGAAGAATATACCCTATGTATATATCGAACGATATTTAAGAACTTATTTCTTACAATCTCACAAATCTTAAAAATTATCAAATTATAATAAGCCGAAATGTATTAAATTACATGCTGGAAGCTTATATGGATGCAGCTTTTTAAGAATAGGAAAGCACTTTGGTACACAAAGAAATGAGTTTGACTAAATAATATTTAGTAAATATGGGACTTCTTTTACAACTGACATTTGTACCCACTTGCACATGACTCAACACTGTACAGTATTTCTTTAATTTCAGTTTAAAACCTTTTAAGATGTCGTCGTAGCGCTCAGTTAAATGCTAAACGGTATTTTTGAGAGATTTATTAGAGATGTATGCGCGTTTTCTGTTTGAGTCAGGGCAGATTCGAAACAATGAAAATCTGTTAAATTAAATTAGCATATAATATTTGATAAAGAAAAAGAATGGATGATTTTCTGTACATTTTCTCTTGTTTTTTTGGTGACCCGTTGAGTGTGTCTATATAGTTTATTCGTTTGCTGGTTGTCAGTGTCATTTGGGAAAATGAAATTCCGAATTTTATTTTGCTGGTTTTCAACAAGTTATCAAATTGTCAAAATTGAATTTGCATTTGACCTCATGCAAAACTACTACTGACTGCATCAAGTTGAAACTTGAAAAAAAATACACAAGGCCAACGCCAATCATTAGTGATATTTGAATATATAAAAAATAAAAAAGTTAAAATTTGTAATATATTTATTAAGGGCTGAGTCTACTAAGAACGTGCAAGCGGATCTTAGTTGAGCTTAGCTGAGACCGAAAGGAATAGATGGGCGAACCTAGAACTTTACATTTTTTGTTTTGCTTCTGAGTCATCATCTATGCTGCCGGTGTATTGGTCGTGA
>JAIUND010001387.1:0-36569 GCA_034699125.1 Gisinianus flammeolus | reverse complement strand
TAAGTGAGGCTGGCATTACCGGATACTATACAAATACCTTGATATAACTCAAAACTATGCATTTATATAACAATATTATGTTTTGGTAAAGTCGGCAACTACAATTCACTAGGTAAATTAAATACCATAAAACTCAGATTTAATCATGACAAAAGACTGTACGTTGTAAATGTCTTAATTTGGACAGAAAAATGGAATGAACAGGATTTTTGAATGGTTTAATGCATGTTTTGTAAAATACAAATTTTTACTTGTAAAATCATTCAATACAATTTTAAATTGTTTGATGTTGTTTGAATTTGGACAAATAATGCAAAAACAAAACAATTGTTGGACTCGGACGCCGTTCGAGAAAATAAATGGAAAATTTTTTCGGCATCCACACATCCAGATTTCCGCTGGCTATTAATTTTAAAATGGCTGAAAAGGCAAAACTGACAAGGAAAACAAATAAAATGGAGGACGCCCCGACGAGCCACACCTTTGGCAATACAAATAACAGACAGCACATCATTCATCATTTAAAAAAACCCGCCCACAACACACAGCACTATAATAATTATACAATATTGCACAATAAAGTTGCCCATGACGATTCGAGCAACGAGAAAGGGGGAGATGGAAAACGAGATAGATAGAGATTTGGTTGTAAACAAGGAGTAACGTCTGTAATTTGAGTTTACACACCTTTTCCCTTTAACATTTAATATGGAGCACACGGTAAAACAGAGAGAGAGAGAGAGAGAAAGAGCATACGAAGCAGAGAGTACAAAGTCCAACGACTCCCAGTTCATTTGTATCAGTATCAACTCCCAACTACTTTCTCTTTTCCCCTTTCTACTTTCGCCTTTCACCAACATCTACAAAACGGAAAGGCAAAGTATTAACTACAAAGTAGAAAGACAAAGACAGAAAAGAGAAAGAGTACAAAACATGGAAACATCCTCTTTCTCCTCATTTTATATAGTTTTGCTTGTAGTTGTAGTCTCTACAAATATAGATACACTTTATGTGCGTGTGTGTGTGTGTGCGTTTGGTAGTTATCCTCATTTTATATCGCTCTACTGCTTGACTGGGGAGAGAGAAAGAGCTCAAAGTACAACTAGAACTGTCTTATTAGTCTTCTACACCCAGAACTCTAGAAACAGAACCAACTTGCACACACACACACACACACAAACCGAGTAGACTCCAGATTATGGTCCAAATATATTACTCAACCCAGTGCTCGTCTTTTTCCCGAAAAAAAAGAACAAGCCGCCCATTTTCTATCAAATCCTCGTTTGAACTCTGGGAAAAGGGAAAAGTCAGATGATAAAGGAAGGAGAAAGTCGGGCTTTGTACTGTGGATTGTGGATCGTGGATGGAGAAACCTTAAAGAAGAGCCATCGGAGTTGTTTAGTTGCTCCTGCCACGACCACGACCACTGCCATTGAGTTTCCTTCTGATTCTCTCGTGCTGGCTGGCTGGGTGGTTGGTGGGCTTGGTCGAAAGGACATATGTGCATGTGAAATTGTGTTCCTCGAGGGAATTGTGCCTGCGGAATTCCAAATTTGCGATGTAATCTGCCGTGTGGTTTTCTCTCTCTGCCTGTCTGCACCGTATTGCATCCGTAATTCATGGGCTCTTCTCTTTCTCTCTCTCTCGGTCTCTTTCTCCCATATATGAACAAGAACAGGCCAACGGCAACCTTTCCAAAAAATATAGAACCCCATACCGTGAAACACATAGTGAAAAATACTAGGAAATACACAGATATTTCGATGTGTACAATGTGGCTCACAAAACATTTATATACATTCAAAACAGGGTGGAGAGTCTAATAGCAAGTAGAGAAATACGTAAAGCAAGGAGTATTAGAATAAGTATTAGAACAGTTTTTTTTTACAACAATTTCCCTTTGTTCCGTCCTCTACGCACATTTTCTTTTTAAGCATACGCGAGAGTGCAGAGTGTTTGGATTTCGATGGAAATTTGAAACATTTTTCAGTTTGGATTTTGTTATTGTTATTGAGAGAGAGAGAGAAAGAAAGAGAAAATTTCACTACAGAATTTTACCAATGAAATTCCATTATAAAATTCACAAACTATGTCCGTTTTCTCTTCTCTAGACAAATTTGCGAATGCAAAGGATTTGCGATGTTTCGAATTTGCTAAAGGATTTCTTTGGAAAATAAAGAGAATTGAAGATTTTCATATAGAAATAAGGAAATTGGCAATATTTTTTAACCCCGGAGTCTTTGACTACTTTTTTTCACAAATTCCAGTTTTAGCGGTGGGTTTTTCTCGAGTTCCAGTTTCGTTTGGCAGTCACTCCCCATTTACTTTACTCCATGTGATATTAAATCTTCCTTAGCTTGTTCTGGTTTTTGTTCTGGGTGGTTTGGTTGGGAGAGAGGGAGAGAGTGAGAGCGAGAGGTAACTGGTGGCTACAAAGAGAATATGCTCCCTGATCGTAATTTAAAATCATATATAAAACTTGTACTTGTTCTTGTTCTTCTGGATATCTCTCAGGACAAAGACCGGGACGACAGAGAGAGAGAGGGAAAACGGCTGGGGAAATTGAAGAGACTGGAGAGACAGACCATTAGATGGTCGTGTGTTTTAGATTTTCGCCTTGTCGTCCTAGTTATTACTCCGTCTCCTCATTTCCTCTGCATATATCACCACGAACGAAGGAACGAAAGCCAGACTGTACAACTCACAAACTCACACCCACCATCTCTCTCTCTCTCTCTCTCTCTCTGTACGTACATACACTTTTGGTTGGTGTTGGGTATATTTGAGCAAGTATTTCTTTTTCCCGAGCATTAAAGTCAGCCGCGTTTTCCCATTAGCTCTCGTTATGCAAAATTACATTGGTTACACTTGAGAGCCCAACTTAAATTTCACGCTTTTGCTCCACACACAGAACAGTGACTGACTTTCCTATTCCAATTTCTTATCAAAATCCGTCTCCGTCTCGGCCTTGGCTTTGACTTTAGCTTGGGTTTTTTGGTTTTAGTTTCGGTTCTGAGAGTCTTGAGCCTGGAGTGTTTCTTTTTGCTCCAATTCAAATACAAATACATATTCCAACGCGAACACCAACACCAACATCAAGAGCTCAACTTTATTGCACTTTGCTCCGGATTGAGTGTGAGAAAATGAGAATAAGAATAAAGGAAGCGAGACCACAAAATATAAATGCAAAATAATAAGCGGGGAATTTCACTACACAATACAGAATTTCAAGAGGATTTTCTCAGATGAGGATTAGAATTAGAATTTGTTTCGAGGAAGCTGAAGAAGGAGAAGCCAAAGACGAAGACATCAGGAGTCGGCCGAGGCAGAGGGGAAAGAGTCCAAAAGAGAAAGTAAAAGAGGAAGACACAAAGTCATTTATCATGCCGCTTATTTCTCTCTCGCTCTCTTTTTCTCCTCACAGAATATGAATACGAAAATGAGGGAACGAACATTACTCGACTATTTATCCATGTACATTTCCTCCATTTTGCAAATTTGCACACTCTACAGCAGCTACACACAGCTAATGTGAATGCAAATGCGAGGAGCTCTCGCTCCAATGTAATGAAAATTAGTTTACATATGCACACCACTCATAAAAGGCACGCACATTGAATGTCGAGTTCTTGGAAATGAAATGGAAATTTTGGAGAAAGTCAAGAAAGTGGAAATTCCCCTCTCATTTTTTCTTAAACATGTAACAAACAGTTCTGTCTCGCTAAATAGTTAAAACGCTACACTGTTGTCGAATGTTGAGAATTGGACACGAAATTGTCTTTCCTCTTATTTTTGCACCACTTATAAATTCTTAGTTGGGAACTGTGACAAAATTTGGAATGAAGAATTTGCACACAAACTGACTCGCAAATTCGCAAATTCGCTCCGAATGTGCACAATTTCCTTGGAAAATTTGAAATCCTGAAGTGAAAAAAATGATTACCAACATAATCATTCCCGGTTTTTGCAAGGAATGTTTCTTTAGGTAAATGAATAGGAATTTCTCCTCTGGAAATATTTGAATTCAATCCGGAATTGGGATTAAGACGATCCCAATTGCTTGTTGAGAGTTGGGAGGGGAAATACGGGAATGAGTGGACGTGTACTGAGTACACTAAGCTGTGTGAGAGATTCTCTCAAGTTTTATGGTTATTTCCCAATGTAATCTGCTTATGGTAATCAGGAAAGAATTATGCAGGATGCAGAGAAAGTGCGAGAGAGAAAGAGAAAGGGAGAAAGACTGAGCCGGGCAGTGAAAGTCCTCCGATAAGCGCGAGAACCGACGAGAGAGAATGTATAATGATCGACTAAATGAGAATTCGGAATCCAAAATCGTCGACTCCTGCTGCTGCTGCTACTACTACTAGTACTACTACTTTCTCCTGGAGAAAGTCAAGTGAAAGTCTGGGAAATCTTCAGTATTTTCCTTTCCCTGTTTTTCCTTGTTCAAAAACACTGTTGGGTGTGGAAAGAGAGAGAGAGAGAGAGAAAGTGGAAGTGTGAACTCTCAATTAACTTGTACAAATCCACGTTCCACAGTCTGGAGAGCTGGGAGTATGTGGATTTCAGATTCTGGATTGAGATTCTTCTCTTTCCCTCCTCAGTGAGAGTCTGGACGGAGATTCGCAATTCCAAGTTGGATTCTTCCATGTACAAATGATAATGAAGTGAAAGGAGAGAAGAGGAAGGAGAGAGTGCAAAAACTAATAGAGAGAAAGGGGATGGTAATGAGAGTAACCATATTTATTATGTGCATATTAATTACAGCCGTTAAAAGTCCGAGTCCCAGGGAAATTTGGAAATTTCCATATCTTCACTTTTACAAACACAAACACACACACACACACTCCCTCCCTTCCGCTTCTTTCTCTCGCTCGTATTCTTAGTCCTAGACGTACGAGTATGAATCTGAGTCTGAAAATGAACATGACAATGGAATGAGTGAATTTCTTCACCGTTGGGTTGGGTTTCTCCATTCTCGCCATTCTCGCCATTCTCTCCATAAATTTGACTGAGTAAATCGATTTAGTCGGAAATTAAGTTTATGAGTTTATTATCGTTTTGCGCCTTTCTATCTCACAACTTAATTTAAACTTTGATTCCCCTTTCCGAGTCCCCCACCGACAACGAAAACTCCATCTCATAGCTCTCTATACGATGTGAATGAGAAAGAGAGAGAAAGAGAAAGAGAGAGGGAGAAAGCATAGGAAAGTATGTAGTCGAGAGAGTGGAGAGCTGGGAGTTGGTAAGCTGGAAAGATGGGGAGTTTGTGTAAACTGTGTGCGAGTGTTTGTGTGTGTGTGAAAGTTTCCCAAAGTGGATTAAAAGTTTAGTGGGTTGAATTAACTCGATGGAATTTTGAATTCATATGCAAGTCTTTCAGCTCTTTTTGCTGTGCTTTGACTCTTGCACTTCCTTTCCCTTCTCAGTTTTCCGTATTCGGTCGTCGGTGTTGGTTCTCGGATCTCAAGTTCCTTTGGAAAGTCAACTTTCCCTCTGACTTTGGTCTGCTTCTTGATCCTCCTCAGCCTTTCCTTCCACTTTCCCTTTCACTTTCACCACACTGAGATTTGTGTGTTCAGAAGAGAAAGAAGAATTCTTATGATGATGTTGATGATTTTGTTGTGGTGGAAAGAGAGAGAGTGAGGGAGAAAGAGAGAGAAGTTGAGGGTTTGTTATTACAATTTTAATTCGAATTTTAATCTCATCGTTTGCCCTTAATTCTCTTTTGGTTTCCTTTTCAAACTCCATAATTTCTCCATCTACAATCTACAATCTACATGATGAGCATTTGGACGCGGTGGGAAATTGCTATTTACTCCCTTCTATTTAAATCTCCGCTCGTACAAAAGGTGAAAGTCTAAAGATAAAGATACAAAATAAAGGGAGCTGTTTTAATTGGTCACAGGACGCATGGCTATAAAAGCTGCATTCACGTTTTTAGCGATACTTCACGAAAGCACGTTGAATATTTACATTGAATAAAACCTTCAGCTAGTAGTGGACTTTCAAGCGTTGAAAAATCCGGAATGGCGTCTCTAATTCCAACAGGACAAAGTTTTTATATATAGAATCCTCACTAATTTTAGCATATAGCAAGGAAATGGAATAAATCAAAAATCTAAAGCACACGGGAAAAGTTTGTGTGGTGTGTGTTTGGGGGATTTGAGTTTGATCGTAAACAAGATTCCTGATGAACCACCCGATTAAATTGGGAGAGAAAGTGAGGAAAGTGAAGAAAGAAGGGGGAGAGAGACGGCGAGTAGATTAATAAGGAGAGGAGAAAATGACAAAATAAACAAAAGTAAAGTTACATGACAGCTCACACTGTTTCAACTCACTCTCTCTCTTCTGCCTACGCATAATTTCCATTTTCTTCCACTTTCACCGGTCCACAAGCAAAATTCCTCATCCTGAATATCCTGATGTGGCTTTTTTCTACTATCAAACACAGTTTTGATGTACAAAAAACAAAAACACAAAATACGAAGCATGAAAAACGAAGAAGGAAACGGTAGAAAAGGGAAAGCGGGAAAAGTTGTAAAGTGATGTGATGTGGAGCGATGCATTCAGTTCAGTGATTAATGATTCATGCACTTGCTACATTCAATTAGTTCTCCGTTGCCTCACTTCTCTCTCTCTCTCTCTTTCTCTCCTCTGTTTTCCTTGTGTATTTGGTATTTGAGTTGCGGCTTGGGCTACAAACTACAAACTACGAACTCGAGACACTCCATCACAAACACATAGATATATATATATTAATATTATATATATAAATATACACAGCTACATATGTTCTCACGTTAAACTGAACCCCCAACATGTGCTGTCTCGTACTCTTTACCATTTACCCATTTACTCCGTTCCTCTAACCACATAACTATTATGATTGTCCGTATGTACACACACACACACACACACACACAAACCCACACCCTTTCTCTCTTTCTCTAGTTCTCTCTCACACCCAACTTTTGTGTAAACTCGGGTAAAAACATGACAACTCGTCAATGTTGGAACCCGTCTTGTTGCTGTCCGCATATGCCCAGGATATTTGGACTCACCACAAACTAATGGGCTCCGCTTTCATAAGTCGGAGTGTGTGCTGAAGGGAAATTTCGGAGTGTTGGTTCATTAGTTAAATACGTATAGACAAAAATGGAAAATATTTATGATGGAGACCGTCGCGCGAGGAGGAAATGACAATAATAAATTACTAAATCACACACAACGCATCCAGTGTCCAGAAAATTCAGAATTCACAATTGTGAAATTTTAATTTTGAACAGTCAAATTAATTGCCAATATTTGGACGTGGACTTTGACGAAATACAATCTATTAGCATGCTGTTGTTTCTTTTTCACCCAAGCGCAAATGCAAATGCAGTGTTGGTCATTTTTCTATACGTTTTGGGTCTTTGGATTTTGTAAAAAGGGAT
Source organism: Gisinianus flammeolus (assembly GCA_034699125.1). NCBI lineage: Eukaryota > Metazoa > Arthropoda > Collembola > Symphypleona > Katiannidae > Gisinianus > Gisinianus flammeolus. The sequence goes on along the minus strand of JAIUND010001387.1, from coordinate 29,130 downwards.
TTTCCGAGCGTCTGAATTCTGAAAAAGGGGGGAACAAAATAGCTATTTATAAAAGGAAATTGAATTATTTTTGTTGTTTTACGTGGACATGTTTGTTGATGATTTTTTGTTTGTGTGTGTGTTTGTTGTGGTTGACAGGAGCGGAGGGTTGTAATTTTGTGTCCAGGTGGGAGGGGAATTGGTTTCAAAGTGGAGTTCATCAGACCATCACAATCAATCGTCATGCAATCAGTACAAAGGGAAGATGTCTCGAGGCGGATGGAGAAAAATATCTTGTCTTCTCTGAGTAAGTCTTCTCTCTCTTTTTTTACTTTTCTCTTCTAAACCAAAAACTCACTCCTTTCCCCTTTTTTCCCTTTTCTCTTTTCATCCCATCCGCGCGGGAAACCACTTAGAAAATGTCCAACTATTCTCCTCCGAGTCCCCACTAATCCGAATATCCCAAAGAAAATCAATCAATTTTTTTCCCCTTATCAAACCCAAAAACAAAAACAACCTGGATTCTTTATTTTTATTTATTAAATTATCAGTATATGACTTTCAAAGAAATTTGATATTCCATCGTGAGAAATGAAATGGAGTTTTTACATTTGGAAGGAGCTCTAAAGAAACTGGACATTCCTTTGATTACTACTCGTATCTTACATATTGCTAAACAAATATGGTACAAAGGACGGAGAAAGCTGTTAAAAAAAGTTTCATTCGTTGTCGTTCTTCCGGATATATTTGCCATATAGTTTTTCTTTTTTTTTGGGGGGGGGGGGGGTTTCGAGTTTCGACTTTAGAGTTGAGAGTCTGGATTTGTTTTTTTTTTTGGATGTGGAGGTCGTAAAGTATTTGGGAATCATTCCATTGCCCATTGGAACACATTTGAACATTTGAAAATGAATGGAGAAGAAAGTGTAATGATAATGGTGAAAGCATAGTAAATCTTGAGTGGAGAGAATTACCAAAAGTTTTTCTGACTTTTATGGACGATGTCTGAGCTTTGCTTTACTTTTTCCCTGTACATATTAGATTTTGTTTTTCAACTCGAGTTGCATTTGGCATTTGGTTTTTTTTTTGAGAATTCGCATTGAGTCTGGTCATCTGATCTGGGTCACTGGCTAAAATGGCACAACTTGTGTTTAGTAGCTTTTTTTTTTTTTTGGTTTTGGGGTCTTGTTTGGGGTCATTTGTCCTCTTGCTTTCACACTAAATCGAAAACTCCATCAGCAACCAGCAACAAATAACCCCAAAACTCCTTTCAATTCCAATCAAAAACAAACAAGGAGAAAAACAAAACCCTTAACAAAGATTCCGATTAAGATTTAGATTCCATTTTGTTTTACAATATTTCTTACTTTCTTTCGAATTTCGGTATTTACTTTGTACGCTCCAAGGTTTAACTGTACGTACGGCTTTCTCCAGTTGGTTTTTTTAGTTTGATACAGAAAAACCTTTGTGGAAATTCTACAATTCTCTTGATTTGAATTTTTCAAAATACAAAAAATTTCGATTTATCGTAGATTTCACATTTAGGAATTTTTGTTTTTTCGAGAGCTCTGAAATTTGAAATGATTTGAATTTCTCAGGCGGCCAGATTTTTCTTTTTCCGTGCCCGTTGCATTTTTTTTTATAGTCAATCTGATCGGGAGTTGAGCTTTTTTTTTTTGAGCCGTTATAGGGAATTATTCTAAAACAGGGGACGAGAAAAGTCAAAAGTCGTAAAAAGACTTTGGAAAAGACACTTGAAAATCCCATTTTATTGCACTTTCCACCAGTTTTAATGGCTCTCGACAACTCCATTTCCATCCCAAATCTGAACGTGAATGTGAATGTGTGCATTTGTGTGTGTATTTTTTTTGAAGGGGCGACAGAAAATGGGAATGGAGAAAGTTTCTGTATACTTTATATTTCCTTCACCATGACAAGGAGAGTTTCATCTTTTTTTTTTGGTGGGAGGGATTCTATTTTGAATGTCAATACTGTCGATTTGAGAATACAAACTATCTGTATTACCAACTTAAATTCAAATTCAAATTTAATTCTAAGCTCCGTTAAAAAGCTCCAGATTTCCTCGTTAAATCCTCGTTCATCAGAATTGACTCGAAAATTTGGCAATTCCAAAATTGTCATCACGATTTAGCTGGGGAAAATTCCTCTCTCTCTCTCGCTCTATCTCCATTTTTCCATGTTCACCTGGAATCCGATTGGATTCCTTCTCAGAATTCTGCAGTGTGACAGTCCATAATGTGTAATCCTAATGGGATGAGAGGAAAAAGCACTCGAAATTGGAATGAAAATGAAATGAGGAGTTTAAAACATAAATGAATGGAAATGACAAAGATAATGTAAAGTCTGAGTAAAGAATCCAAACAAAAACGATGAATGAAAACGAGAGAAAGCCCAGAAAACTGACAATAAAATCGGGAAAGCCCCGGGGAATTGAAAAAAAACTCAACAGAATCCAGACTTTAGTTTCGAGAATTCGTATTCGTATTCGAATTCGAATTCGAATTGGAGATTCAAACAAACGTAATACAAATTGGAATTAAGTTTGCGCTCACTTTTCCCCTCCGTTTCTTTGCCTTCTCTTTTTTTAGAGGGAATTTTCCATGTGTGTGTAGTGAAATTCCATCACAAAACGCACTGGGAAATGATCCTGATTTCTTTCCTACGTTTGTTTTCTCTCCTTTTCTCTCTCTCTTTATCAGTATAAAGTATACGGAAATGGTCTTGAATTCTTTTGTTTGGCAATCCATTCAAGCTTCAATTGTAAATTGATTGTCCGTAGAGACTCGAGACTTTGAGTTTGTCCTTTTGCCACTGGGATTTCTCCATCCGAATCCAAATCCGAATTCGGATTCCCTATTTTAGCTTTCAGCTGCAGACAACAACAGTGACACTTTTTGAGATGATCCCTTGAATTCTGATGCATTTCCCGAGTTCCTCAGGATTTTCAATGTATTCAAGAGTTAATTCCAGGATTTTTTTCCGGCATTTCAAATGAATTTGTACGACTAATTCTCGCCTTGATAGAAAGTAATGAGCCATTTTTTTTGTGGAGCACCGCCTGTTTCCTGTCATTTTTTTTTTAGAAATATTTAAAATTGGAATTCGGAATTTGGATGGCGATGATAAAAACCTTGGATTTTTTTCCCCCGCGCACACACACACACACTCATACACATTTCTCGGTTGAAATTTAATCCAGGTCCATAAATCAATTTAATTTGAGTTTTTTCTTTATTCTGGAGGGAAATTCATGCGTATTGATTTGATGTAAAATATCTATGGAAGAAAGAGGGCGAAGAAAGAGAGTGAAAAGCTGGAAAGATTTCCATGGAAAACTGTGGCATTTGTGCGTGTGTGTGTGTGTGTTTGGAAGTGTGAATCGTCTGATCGGCATTCTACGTATGAATTTTTAAGGTTGGACTTGGAACATTGCACGGAAAGAAAAAACTGTATAGTTTTTTTTCCATGGCAGGTTTTTTCACCATGTGTGTGCGAGGGCGAATGTGGCGGATATTGCTGGGTTGTAGATTGTCAGATTGTCATTGCTATCGTGTCTGCTATATGAAAAGAAAGAGAAAGAGAGAGAGAGAAAAGGAGAACGGGTTTTTTGGGTGGGAAATGTCATGGGCGTAATAATTCGATTGTTGTAGCTGTAGGTGGATGACTGTGACAAAATTTATGAGGCCATAAAACCATATGCCATAAAATTCCCGAACCAACTCCAACTTTTTTCACTTTCTCTGTAAATACCATAAATTATCTATAAGGAGACGAACGAACGAACAAACGAACGAAAGAACCAGAGCAAACGCAAAATAAAAAACTTTCTCCTTTTCTTTCTCATATTCACTAAAGAACTAAAGGAAAAAAAATTCTGACTCTCCTCCCCCCCCCCCCCCCAATTCAAAGTCCAGCTATCCTCAAAAAATGGCAACTTGAATGCAAAACGTGTACACAGTAACGATAAAATATTTTTTGTATGTTTGTGTTTTTTTTTGCAGTGTGGGGAAATGTTACCGCTGTTTAGTGTTCCACGAGAAGGATCGGAACGTTTTACAGTACAAGGAAAGTAAGAAACAAATCCTCCCATCATCTTTTCCCTCATTCTTACAACAAACATGATGATAAATTCTGAAAGATTTCTCCTCAATGATTTGTTTTGATTATGTGAATTGTGAATTTCCCTTAGCATTTTGCATACCTGAACGGCGTTCCTTGAAAAATGTGTGCTCGACGATCACGGGAGATGCAAATTTATTTTCTCTGTTCCGAATGGACCCCGTCCCAATTGACTGCCCATTCCGTGGTCCCCTTTTCTTTACGTACAATCGGGGTCATGGCGTTTGTGAATTCCCGCAGAGCACAATCGAATCCTGCATTCACCCCTCCAAACTCATTTTTAATTATCAAGCTTGTGCGGATGTTCCCGGCACTGAGAGTACCGGTAATAAAAAAACACACACAAACACACACACAAAACACAAAAACTAAACATTTGAATACAATCAAAGTGAAAGTTGGTGAAAGTCCCTCAGATTTAAATGTGAATGCGTGTGCTGCGTTTACTTTTTAGTGGAAGAGCTACAATGTCTGGCTACGTGGAAGGAAGGCTCGTCTCGGTATCTCCTTGGACTGATGCAATATCGACATCATTCCTCCCTTGAGGAACGCTATAGATGTTTCGTGTATGAGAAGACCAAGAAAATTGGGGTGGGTGGTGGAGGCGGTTCGGGTGTGAATGGCTCTGATAGTAATATTCTCTTTCGGGTTGCTCAGTCTGGGGATGCCACTTGTAATGGACTTTCCATTATGGAAGGATCCAGGACGATGACCCTCCGAAAAGGTCAGCTATTATACCAAAAATAAGTATAATCGCTCATTTTGCATACCATTACAGGTTAAAAAATATATATATATGTATCTTACATGGATTTTGTGTAGGTGTGTTCCCGAAACCGTGTCAATTCCCAAATTTCCTGCAAGTCCACGCCCAATGGCACACGCTGGATCTCCGAACGACATTTGCATTTGAAGCGAGTGGACTGCGTGTGAGTAATTCAAGTGACCTGAATGGATTCAATCAGAATACGTTGGTGATGAGCGCCACGTGCTCACAAATCCTGGAGAATCCAACCCTGGACAAAGTCGTGCTCATCCTTCACACCACCACCGACTGGTCAGTGTTCCTCATTCTCAATTTTTCCGTGTATATTTATGGATTTTGCATTGTAATGGGCAAGGAATTCTGAATTCTGAATTCTGAATATTCTCTCATTTTCATTTACCAACTCAAACCCAAAAGTATTATTAATTTTATCATGTCAAAAAAATCCCTCCGGTTTCTATGTTTTTTCCCATCCGCAATGCCTTTGCTTATTCATTGTTCAATATTTCACTGTCACTGTGGACAGTCAAATTCACCCGAATTTCCGGGAATTCGGATTCGGATTTGCATTAGCCGAACCCCGCCGTTCACAGTCCAGGATTTCTTTGGAAATGACGCGAATAAATAGGAAAATATGCTGATATGTATGTACATGTATAGTTGATAGAAAAACGGTGACATAAAGTCGGGGACGTGGAGTTAACCGAGGTTAATTTAATAAATCATTAGAGGCCATGAGGGGGAAGGAGAAATCCAAATCAAACCCTCCACTTTCACTTTGCTCCAAATTCCACTATTCTACAATTCGTTGTGTACGTTGGAATGTGTTGTGGTTTGCATTCACATGTGTGTGTGTGTGTGTGTTTGTTGTGGTCAGGGCAGGCGGGGACGTGATCTATTACCCATCAAAATCCATCCCAGTTTTCTATTTCCACTTGTCACTAAATCCGGAGCAAATCCATGGAATTACGATTTACGAGTACAATCAAACAGGAAGAGAGAGAAAGAGAAACGTCCTATAAATTTAATTTGAAACTTTTCTATTATTCTTTTCACACATACACAAACACAGACACAGACAGAGAGACATACATGGGAAATCACAATCAAATATTGTTTCCAGCTGGATCTGACTTTCAACTCTGTTGTATATTGGCCGGGATTTTCCATCAGTACGGAACAACAAGATTCAAAGGACTGCTGCCTCGCCTCTTGTCCTGATTCTGCTACTGCGAGCTTTCAGTCTGTCAGGAAAATATTTGTTTGCTGTTCCAAATGTTCGAATGGAAATGTTGGTGTACATACAGTGGCATATGAATTGATATACGAATCGTAACGTGTGTATGTGGGAAATGGTTGGAGCGATGCGATAGATCATGGAGATAGGAAATGAGATGTGGACACTTTTGACATGTCCAACTGTCCACACACACTTCATATGATGACGACTCTAGCAACAACTCCAATGCGATAACGTCATGATAAAAAGAAATACAAGGGAAATGTGGAGATTGAAAAGCACACATTTCCATGTGTGTATTTTTATTCGTGGGTGAAAGTGGAAATGGAAATGGGAAAGGTTGACTGTCTAAACAGGCGGAGAAAGAGAAAGAGAGAGAAAGCACACACGTTGGGGCTCTGTTGACTGTTGTCCTGCAGGCTTTACATTAGTCAAATTCATTTCATATTTATAGGAACGGCGAACAAGGAAGGGATATGGAGAGAGTAGACGAGAGAGAGAGTGAGACGGTGGATGGTTGGGAAATGGATGACACGTAGTGACAGGGGATGGTGATAAATTGACTTTTTGCGGACAAAACAAGATTCGCTCGCCTCAGACAAAGAGAAAGGCGTAGAGTCATTTCACAGTCCTGCTGACAGCTCCAAATATTCTCATCTCATATCCTCACACACACAGCGTTCGTCTCCCTCCCACTTTTTCCATTTTTCCATTTCCATTTGCAGTTTTGGTTGTTTCAGAGAAAATAAAACAAATTAGAGTATGTATATTTCCCCATCTGAAACCTGCGGGAAATGTTTTTTCTATAGTCTAAAATGGCAATGCTCAAAGAGTTTTTTTTTTTTTTTTCCTTTTTACATGGAGAAAAGAGGAGCGAACATTGCTCCTTGAGTTACGTGAGGATTTATATTATGTGTAATATCCTGGACCGATCTGCATCTGCATGGGAGTGGTGTGAGCTATAGATCTTCCAACTATCAAGATATTCCTACATTACTCGTACCAATGTGAGGCATGAGAAATGGGAAATGATGTAGGACAGTGTAGAAATGAAGGGAAAAGGTCTCGGAGAATTTTTAAAAGGAGTAAACACATGGATTTTCTTGTCTTACAGTACAGATATTCAGATATTCATAGTTCATTCCCCTGGCCCCCTCCATTCTACACACAAGCCACACATATATCCACGATAAAAATATACATTCATGCGGACGGTTGACATTTTATTTTCATTTCGTATTTCGTTTCTGAAGGAAATACACAAATTTATTACAGCCCATTTTCATCAATATTTCTTTTCAAAATGTCCTACATAAGATATTTTAGAATTCTAGAGTTATCGCAACTTCATTTCATCTCTAGAAACTGTACTTCCAAATACGGCGGCGATGACTTTAAATGGCGTTTGAGCTCTTCGCAATTCCACCATTTGACATTTGATTAAGAATCAGCAAGGAATGCCAATAATTAGTGAATACTGTCATTTAGCGTTTCCTACATATTCCATATTATTATATTATTATATCTTACATACATTGAAATACTTTGTTATACATTCTAATTGCGAATGCAGTGGATTTATTTCATGGGGGGAAACGGACTGTGTGTATATACAAACACAAACTATACACAGCCGCATAACAAATGACTTGATAATGAACGAGAGAAGGCAAAGGAAACGCGACGATAAGAAATGAATAGAAAAAATTGAAAGGAAATCGGAATCGGAGGGTGACTGAATTGTAATCACAATCACATGAATGATGAGATGGATGAACTCTGCACGAGACAACGAACACAGTTTTAAATTTAAATGTGTACGTGCATGGGAGAATCAATGGAATGGTTAATGAGAATAAAATGAGGGAGAAAATAATAGCTGGGAAATTACACATGCTTTTATCGTATCTGTACTTTTCAATAACCCACTTTGTGTTTTCCCTTCCTTCCCCCAACAACAACAACCCCAACCAACGAACCAACCCAACTCAAACTCATTATCGAGAGAGTCACCACCGCATCATTTCAATAGCCAGCCATATATAATTTATATATATATACACACACCCGAATGGGAAAAGTGACAAAGGTTTTACACGATCCTCACGCAATTCCACAAAATACCAGAATGAAATGAGACAATCCCCATTAGCTAAGATAAACCATATTGCACTCACTCACAGAGTTGACTTATATCTGGACTCTGGACTTTTGCATAGTTGTTTTGAGTCATTCCCAATGTTCGCTCCATCCAGAGATTTAAAACAATGAAATCCCCCACGTTTTCACCCTCAACCGATACAAAGATTGTTATGGAATGAGAGCCCAAAAACTGCATAAGTTCCGAATTTAACCGAGAATGAACTCTCTCTGGTTTTCTTCTTCTCCATGCGTATCTTACAATTTTGTGCGTGGTTTCTGTCTTTGTCTTTGGAGGATGAAGATGAGTTTTGAATCTTTTCCCCGTCATCATAAAATGTTCGTACATGGTTTGGTTTGGTTTGTGTTGGCTGTGTTGTTCCCGGGTTTTTTGTGGGTGTATGATACAGCACACAGATAATGTACAAGTTGGTTTTTTTGGTCTTTGTATGTAAGGTTGATTCGAGAGTTGAGTTGAGATGAGATGAGAACACGAGCTTTTATCTGTATGTTTGGGTTTGGGGTCTGTCTTTCGGTCTGTACCAGTAGTTTGCAATGGAAATGGAACGTAGGAACGAAGGAACGAAGGAACGATAGAATGGTGGGTGGGTTGTCATTAGTGGGGAGACTAATGAAAACGAATGGTTTTTAATTTGTATTCTCTCCCTCTCTCCTTCTCCGCCCAGCATCGATTATCCCAAAAGCTCTCTCCTTCTTCTTCCTCTTCATCTTCTTTTCCCCTTTCCTCAACATTATCTTCTGTCTTCGGTCTCTGTCTCTGTCTTTTGCCTTCTGGTGACTGCTAATTCTTCTTCTTCTTCTTCTTCTCCAAATAATTTTAAGTCTCTCTCTCTCGCTGTCTCGTTCTCTCTTGTACAATTGTCAAATGAAGAACCTAAATTTTGGCCCTCCTTCATTTGCCCGTCTGCTTTTCCCTGCTATTCCTATATTTTCCCTGTTCCGCGTCATGTTTTGTTCTGTGGTGGAAAACCGCAGTAAATTGGCGGAATCTTAATACACAACTGCAAACCTTCTAAATAAACTTGCTATTTTAATTCCAATGACCACTCCAGTTTCTTAAGTGGCTTAATGGCGTTCAAGTTTGGCAATGAAAACGCCAGCAAATCCAATACATACAAAATACAAAAGCATAATTGAAATCCTCACAATTTGAATACGCACACAGAAATCATGTCAAATGAATTATGTAATTCATTTCTATTATTGCTGTTGTGTATATTTACAGTCGGAGTGGCTTCAGATGTGCAACGGTCTACAAACGGGATGGACATATCGTGGAGCTCCAATTGGGTAAGTCAAAGTCATTCGCAGTCTCTCATTTTCTATATCTCTATTTATTTATAGCATAATTATATAAAAATAGTTGGAAGTACTGATAGAAATGTTTACAAATGGAAACTTCTTCCTCCTGTAAATAGCTCGGGACTTTGACTTGTTTTTGTTTAATACAAAAAAAAAACTCTTTACATTCCCATTTCTCGTTTCCCTCTGATCCCTCATCTAAAATCATATTGGCCATTTAATTTACTCCATCTTATTCTCTCCATATTAAATCACCCACGGCCTTTCCAACTTCCCAAACACTCACAAACAAACTAAACGTAAGGGGAAAATCTAAAACTAAAACTTTCCTCACAAGTTTCCAAACCCTCTAAGACTAAAACTTTCTTCTCACAGCATCTAAAATCTAAAATCTGGAATTTGGAATCTGGATTCTGGGATTGGATTTAAACAGAAAGAAAAAGGAAATAAACAAAACTCGAGAGGAATTCAAGTTTAAAATGCCCCGGAATTCCCTTTCGGAAAAGTCCAAATTCACAAATACACAAATTCCAAATGAGTCGTACCCAGGAAATATATCATACAAAATCCTCCTTTCCCATGAATCCATGCAAATACGATGGAAACATATGAAAAGAAAAGCAACTCCCGGGGAAACTTTTGTATTACTTTCTCTGAACTGATGAAGGGAAAATATGAAGGAATAGAAAAAGAAATTAATTCCCTCCTCAAAACCGAAACCAAAACATGAGGAATTTAATTCCATGTTGAATGAAGGGAATTTCCATCCGACTCTTCTTCTTCTTCGTCCACAAACAATCTTCATCCTCAAAACTGTGTTTTTTGTTTTTCATCCTGGAGTGTTCCGCGTAACACGGAAACGTAGAAAAGTCGACAGTGGATGAAAGAAGTCCGGGGGAATTTCCCTTGAATTTCTTTCTTCCCACTTTCACTTTTGTTTATGATTAAACTCGCCCTACTCAGTCCCGCGTGTGCGTTTCCATTCATTTCCGTACGAGTGTGTGGAGTCAACTATCGAATTTCCTCCAGCTTCTTCTTCTTCTTCTTTATCCACTTGCAAATCTCCTTGGGCTCTTTCACCATTTTACTTTCACTCTTTTATTTTGCCCAGTTTAAAACTCAGTCTTCCCAAAAACTCAAAAGACTTTTAACTTATTAGACTTTCTCTCTCTCTCTCAGAAATCTCTGAATCTCGAGATATATCTGTAAAACAAGGCCACAGATTATACATGGAAGCGATACTGGTGGAAAAAACAGTCCAACTTTTCATAGATACATATCCTGTCACCTATTCCCCCAAAAACCGTGCATGTAAGCACAAAGTACAAAGTAGACGAGAAGAAGGGAGGGGGGAAAACTCACAGCTCTGCTCTCCGTCACCATCAGGAGTCCAATGTTGATCTGTGTAGTGTAGTGTATGTAGTGTATGCAGATGTGGATATGGGAATATGTGGGGATTGTGCAGAGTTTGAGTGTGCTCAACTCAAAATCATATAGGAGCAGTGTGAGGAACTTTAACTTGCTGTATTAATCAAGTGTCAGAGTTTTGTAGCTCCTGCTGTACGTACAGGAATGAGAGAACGAGAGAAAGACAGAGAGAGAGAGAGTGGAAAAACAAGTTACAAGTTTTCAAACTTTATCTCCCGTATCTCTTAAATCATGCACAATTCACACTTTTATTCCCTCCCATCTCCACCAATGTTCGTCATTTCCCATTTCATACCCCAATAATTCCACTGTGTGGTGTGTGTTTATTTACCTTTCCTTTCGCTCACTCTGACTGACATGTGAAAAATCATATGTATTTTTTTGGTATTTGATTCATTTTGTGTGCTCTTCATTTGGGGTAAAATGTGGCGAACGTTGGTTGGTCCGGGATTCTCACTTCTCAGTCTTCATTTCTCCCCACTCCCGTGCAGATATTAATATTATTTTAGAGCTCCTGGGCTTCTCTTGTCTGTCTGTCTCTGCCTGCCTGCCTGCCGTCCCTCCATTTCCATTTCACTTGGTCTTTTTGTCCCTGTCTTGAATTCAACTCTTTAAATTCGTCTAGCTACACATACGACGGTTGGAATTATATCATAAAATACTTATCGTTAGTCTGATCGTGAGTGGGAATGCGAAAAGTCAAGACGCCTTCCCCCCCCCCCTCATCCCTCCCCCTCCCTCTAGTTTCTTCTTCCCATCTGCGGTGTTGGTGTTGTACAATGATGTAGATTGTATAGTCTCTGTCTCGGTTTTGTGTGACTCCGACTCCTCCGTACATTACACGAGCGCACCTTATTCAGATTAATTCTCTTACCGCTGTCAGAGGAATTTCTCTCCTCTTTTCTCCATTTTCTGTACTATGCTTTCAAATGACTCCCTCGGACAACTCTCCACGCTCAATGGGAATGAGAATAAAGTCAAAAGCATATGGGGAGAGTGAGGAATCTCAAAGAATTCGAGTAGTCGTCTGAACATGAGCCTCAAAATCGAGGGTATCAGCTGGGCTATTCATAATTATATTACGCAAAAACATACTGTCGAAATATACATCTTATGTACAGTGAGAATGGAGAACCCCATTTTGAAATTTACACACAGAGGAACGACAAGGACTTGACATTATTTTCCCCCTTCGGCTTCAAGTTTTGGAGGGAAAGAACAAGAGAAATATGGGAAAAGGGGAGAAACACGAATGATATCTTTGCTGTGAGAAAGCGAGCGATGTGACGGATAAGAAATTCACCTTTTGGAGAGAAAGAGAGAGAGAGAGGAACTTGAAGAATTATTATGATTATACTGTAGGGGAAAGTTGAAGGGTTGAATTTTGAATTTCAAATTTCAAATTTTGTGACTGTGTAGAAACACTTATGAGAAAGAAATGCAGAGAAGGGAAAACGGATGTGGAGACTGTCAGTGTTCAAGTCATGAGTTCGGCCATCAGATCATTATGAGAGTCGTCGTCGTCGTCGTCGTGTATCGTCAACTTTTCAGGGTAGATGATGATTATGACGACGATCATCATGATTATGAACGGGAGAGGGTTGAAAGTTGGATATTTGGATGATTTCTACCCGACACATTCCCAACCTGTCACACACAACTTTCTGCGTCCATACAAATGTTTCAATTTGAGTGTGAAAATATATGCAACGTTTCTGGTTTCTTGTGGTGGGTTTTCTATGGATTCTATGGTGTTTCCCTTTCCAGATAACTCAGAAATAACGATGAAACTATATGGGAAATTGTATGAGTTTGGTGTAGATTGGTGTGAAAGATTGTCGAGATTTCCAGGGAAATTGGTAAATCATAAACAGGAGGAAGAGAAAGGAAGAAAAAGTGAGATGAAAAGGAAAAATATCGATAAATATACCAAAATTCTTTTATGCTTTCTCTCTCTGTGTTTTTCCAATTCTTTTCACTTCACTTCATGACTTTAACTCAAAGCCGCCAGATTCTGGATTTGGATGAGGCTGAAGCTGAAGCTGTGGAAAAGGCAGAGAAAGAAAGAGTGAAAGTACGCTGCTGAGTGTAGTTTGGATAGGGGAATCCTCCCGACAAGCAACTAAAAAAATGGTCCATATACAATGGCCAAAAGACTCAAAAGTTTTCTCGTAAAAATATTTCTTGTTTCGTTTTCACTGCTCTGATCTATGTGAATTGGACTGTGGCAGCAGAGAATGGCGAATCGAGAATGTGAATGCGTAATAATACAAATGTAGAATGTAGAGAGAGAGAGTAGGAATAAAATAAAATAAAAAAACTTGTTCCTGTTGTAACTCTAAGAAATGTAGTGTTACGGAAATTTTTCTTTTCCCACTGTAGTTTCTCCTTGTTCTCCTATTTTACGACTTACGAGAGCTTGGGCTCAGGGAGACGAGAAGAGAAGAAAAGAAAAGAAAAAGAGAAAGTCAAAGTCCATATAGGAATAAGAATGTGTGTGGAGGAATTCAAAGGAGTTGTAAATGGGGGGAAAGTTGACAGACTTTCTCTCACTTTCTTCTCTTCCACTTGCACTTGTACTCTTATTACTCTCAGCTCATTTCGGGGGGGAAATACAAGGAATTTATATAAGGAAGACCTCCACTTTCCCTTTTTCCTTTTTCGCTCCAACTAATTAAAGCAAGTGCAGAGGAATGTCACTATGAAAATTGTCGGTTGCGGAATTCGGGAATTATTAAAATCCTTCATTCTCATAAAAATTTGCTGTGACGTCAATTCCCAAAGTTCAATCATCGCGTCCTCCGAAGAGAATGATTGACAAAAATGTGCAAGATTTTCCTGCAGTAAAATGTTGAATTTTAACGCCGTCATGCCGAAATTTGAGGATAGTGATGTGGAATTAAATTTGTAGATTAATGTTGTAAAAGGAAGTCTTGGGAATTCAACAAGTTGAGCTAAATATAGATTTCATCAGGCTGCAACTATTTCCTTGTGAATTTTCTCTGAAAATCCCGTTGAGCAGAGACAAGTTGCTGTGCATTTTTTATGTACAAGTTAGTGCGCGAGATTAGTTCGAGTTGAGGCTTTGGGTTATTATTATGTATGTTTTTTTACAAAAGTGCACTCGTCGAGTTGTTGTTGTTTTTTTTTGTTGTGTTTTGTCCTAAAAGTTTTTGTGTGGAATCCTGATGATGCCACTCATCATCATCATAATGATAACGAAACAAAAAAAACTCATGCTATTGTTTTGTGTTTTGTTTTGTTCTTTTGTAATTGGACAGGTAACATGGGGCGAAGATCCGAAGAGGCCTGCCATGTCTCACATTTCAACCAAAGTCAGCTGCCTTACGTCACACTCGTCTGTAAGCTCAACTTTATTTTCCTTCCCCATAGAATCGGCCCGAACATTCTAATACATTTCAACGGCACTATTTACGACGAGAAAGAATGAAATGGCGTCCAACTCCTATATTTTATTTTCCTCACTGACAATACACGATAAAAAAATTCATAGTTTCCAGAAACCCGGAATATTAATTGACTATACGTATTTTATGATTTTGTAGCCTCGACGCCGGAAACTCGTCAATGTCCGTATTTGGGACGTTTTCAAGTGACGGGTTTGTCTCGAGATGGACGGAAAATAGCACAGAGTTGCTCGGGTTTTAGTACACTTCAAGTGGGCTGCAATCAACTGGACACACTTCAACTCCGCTCGGATTGTTCCAGAACAGACGTCATCTCAGGTATTTTATACCATTTCGAGGATTTCTTCAAACAAAAAATCTCTCCCTATTTATTTAATTGGCATTTCCAAAAATCCCATTAGCAAATTTTTTCAGTTTTCAATTTATTTTATCTTGTAAATTGATATTTCCGAGAGATGAATTTGCCTGGATCCGAATTGATGAGTAATTGAACTTCCATAACGAAAATTCTCGGGCTTTCTCTCATTTACTTTTTTTGTTTGCTTGTTATAAATTTCCATTTAATTCGGGTCGAGAACAGAGCTAAATTAACAGAGCCTGAGCTAAATTTCGAATCTCTTGAATATGCGAATAAAAGGCATGTTCATGGAAATACTCAGTAGCGACTCAAAACAGATAAATTGTACACACTAATTCAATTTGGAAGGAAGAAAGACAAGTTGTAATGAAATCTTCTTGGGATGAAATGATGAATGATGTCAACTTCATTTTCATTGCCTATTCCCTTTCATTCAACTTTGTACACTGTGTCCATACATTAATCCCTTTTAAATACGAGTGTATAAATTGTAGCGCTTAATTGTTTAACTTTGTTGGCCTTGTTTTCCCCGTCTTTCGCTCTCACACTCAACAAAACTCAAAATCAAAATCAAAACAACTTTGAAATTTAATTATTGCATTAATTTTGATTTGAGAGTCAATTTCTCATATTCCCATATTGAATTGAAACCCGAGGGAAACTGAAATGGTCAATCAATTTGTACCAGTAAAATTTCCTCCATATCAAATCCAAATCAGTGTTGGCCACCAAAAAAAAAACACTTAAAAAACGGGCATCATGTCTGATTCTGATTCTGATTCCAATTCCAATTAAAACACTTATTGAGCAATTTCTATTTACATGTACATTCACCAATGTACAACAAATCGCCGGAACTCCCTTGAAAACGAGTAACATACCAATTTTGCAGTCATTGCCATCGTCCCCATAATTAAGTGCCCCTCATCGGAGATTACATTACATTGTGTTGAAATTGATTTGTATATACCAATATACGTACATAGTAATTTTATATTATTCCAATGGATACTTTCCGCATGGTGCAAGGAATATCCGAATATCTGTGTGTGTTGATGAATTAAACGAGCTTCATGTGTTTGTCCACCGTGCACATGGGGAAAGGAAAGTGAAAGCAAAACCAGGTTGGGATTATGACGATAGAGGATATTATTTGAAATCTCTCCGTCAGCACACTCACGCACACGCACACACACACAAAAGCACGATATGTATCCGTAGGTGTGTGTGTGTGTTTGTGTTTGCACGTTCACAATGTGACATACGTGAAAGAGTGTAATTCCATGAAAGTTGCTTATCTCCCGTCCACACAGTTTACATTGACATTGGAAATCTCCATCATCATCTGCCAGGGAACCCCCAACAACATCATCACATTACATTACATTACAGACAACTCACATCTCTCCGTTTTCACACAAACACACACACACACACACAGACTCGTATGTATGTGCTGTGCATTGAAAAGGACCAGGGAGATTGTCATTATGACGAGCACAGTTGTATTTCCCCTTGAAGAAAAGACTCGCTGAAGGAAAGGATTGAAAGTAGCTGGAGCTGTAGCTGTGAATGAAAAGAGTGTAGAATTGTACAAAGAGCAGCAGGAGTGGAATTAGGCGAGAGAGAGCGAGAGAGAGAGAATGAAACCATTTATGTTAAAGGATTTTCAAGACACACATACACAAATATCT
This sequence comes from Gisinianus flammeolus, assembly GCA_034699125.1. Classification (NCBI taxonomy): domain Eukaryota; kingdom Metazoa; phylum Arthropoda; class Collembola; order Symphypleona; family Katiannidae; genus Gisinianus; species Gisinianus flammeolus. The sequence goes on along the minus strand of JAIUND010001387.1, from coordinate 12,638 downwards.
GTACATAGTAATAGTATAGGTACTACATGGCGAAATATAGAAAGATAGAAAATAGAAACAGAAATAGACCAACTTCAACTTTAGCATTGAGCATTGAGAAACTTTGAGCTGGAGAGAGACAGACAGAGAGAGAGCGAGAGAAAGTTTCTCTATTTCGCTTAACTGAAGACTCTCATCGAGTCCATTGTTCTCGCATCTCCTTCCCCTCCCGCTTAATTGTATACACTTTAATTCTCCTCTTCTTCATACTCCTCCTCGTCCTCCCATGTCGAGTTATGTATATCGTAAGTAGTAGTAGTTTCAGTAGTAGTTTGAGTTTGAGAAGGAGAAATTGAAATCCGATATAGTCCTGAGCCCCCGTGTTTCTTTTCACTTTTCACTTTCCCTCTACCTATGCTATACAATTTCTCACTCACTCTCTCTCTCACTTTCTCTCATTTAAAGATTTACTCAAACATTTCCCTCATAATTCAAAACCTTTGTACAGTGAAATTCTCAATTCGCCTTGTCAGTCTCATGAAAAGGTTCAAAATAATGAGGATGAAAATGAAAATGAAAACGAAACAAAACGACAAGGGAGACTCGACAGGAATTAAAATACAAGATATTCCTGACGTTGTTTGTCTTTTGTACAATCCTAAAATGTCTTGTAATTAGTATAAATAATTACCCCAATGAATTTCCACGTATATTCTGGAAAGTATGTACTTTGTAAGAAAAAACAATTAAATGGAGAACTTGAACTGTGACCCGGCAATAATGAATGAACTTTTACCTCATTCTCCCCGAATTTGCTTGAATGTTGATGAACGGCGTGAAACTCGCATAAAAATTCTTTATTTCTCGATTGGCATTTATTTGTGGTCCTGACTTGTGTGAGAATCCGAGAAATCCATCAAATCAAATTAAAGTATGTATTAGCCAAGGGGTCTGCTGTAATTTGCATTTAGAAAATGAAAAAAAAAGTCCTGAAATTATCGCTCGTGAATGGCGTCCATATTCGTATGTACGCGAGTTTGTTTTTAATTGGGATGAGTTGAATACAGCTAAATCGCATTGGACGGTTGAGTGCTTTTCCAATGGCGACGAGAAAGAATTGAAAGAAAGAAGAGACTGAGAAAAGATGGGGATTGGAATTTGAATTTGAATTCGAATTCAAACTCCAACTCGAATAAAGTCGACTTGAAAAAGTATTAGAGAAACCTTGCTTGGTTTTTTTTATTAAGAAAAGTTATTCAATGGATTTTCCACGTTGAATTTGATTATTTGGAACGGAAGAAGAGTATCTACAGAATAGGGGGGAAAGTTTGATTAGTCAAGTCGAGTGTGGACTGTGGAGCGTCTGAAGTCTGTGGGATTTTACGATTGGATTCAGACAGAGAACACACAAACACACAAAAAAAAAATGAGAGAGAATTGAGAGAGTTTTACTATAGGAAATCGGATCCATTGTGTTTTTATGTTGCTTTTTTACTCTTTTCTATTTTTTTTCCCTTTCCAATTTCCCCGATGATGAAATTGCAGGTATTTACATGCTCAAAATCAATTAAATTTCCAAATTTCAAAGTTCCTCCTGAACATTTGCCCTCTTGCTCATTACTGTAACGATTCCGAGCATTTGTATTTTTTGGATGATCCCCATCGTTAATATTGTTTTTAAGCCCTGATTCCAAATGACACAATACAATTCATGGAAAGGGAAATGGCAGAATTGCACGTATATAAGATAAATTGAAAATTGACAACGACAAAAGTTTGAGTAGCACTTTTCCCGATTATTTTTATTTATTCTAAGGATATTATCGATAAAGGCGGCTCAAGTCAATGTCTTCTCAAGGTTATTTTGTTGTTATTTTTTGTTGTATTTGTATATATAGAATATTCTTGCCTCGGGTTTTGGGAGGAAGACGGGAAGCAGTATTTAATCACGTCTCGAGCATCCACAGGAGCTCGTCGTTACTGTTTTGTCTTTCGAGAGTCCACCGACCAATTACGACTTGATTCCAATTCCAATTCCGGAAAGAGGAAAAAAAGGAGGAGATCCCAAGCAGAGATTCGTCGACTGAAAGAGTCTGGACTCTTTTCCCTCACGGAATCCGAATCGGAGGAAGATGATGAGGAGGACACAAATGCTGATGATGATCAGGACTCTCAGGACTCCACCACTTTCACTCGCATCCTTCATTTCTCCAGCATTGCCGACTCTTGTCGTCGACACATCCAACCAGGAATCGAAGGGCATCTTGCTTTCAATGTCAGCAGCGAAGGTACACACATTATACAGATAAATATATCGTCTGTTAAGTTGACAAACGAACTATAACGATTTTCCTTAATTTGCGGAAATGCTATTACTACTGCGTCCGTCCTTGTGGGTAAAATTCTGAAAAAATTCAGGGTGACAGAAAAGGTCATGGCAGACAATAATGTCTCAGGACCCAAAGCTCCATCTCCAGCCGTTTGACCTTTGGAGCAGGTCAACGAAATTAAGGAAAATAATTATAGTTCGTTTGTGAACTTAACAGACGATATGAATCATTTTTTACACACATTTATCATTTCTCTTTGAGGTAGATTATCAATATCAAACGGATTTGACATTTGACGGGTCGCAGAAATTCAAAATTCCCGTGTTAATTTTTTTTTTTTTTTGTTGAAGCTTTAAACTAGTTTTATTTGATGCATATTGTAAAAACTTGGAGCCCTTAGCAAAATTTGTGTAAGTGACTCTAGTCAATTGTTGAAACTTGAACACGGGCGAGAACTGTGGATCGGAATGGATTTTATTGCAATTTCAACGCCACTCGTGATATTTGCCCCTGATTTTGACTCGCACGCACATGTTCAGTTTCAGTTGCAAACGCATGTGAGCAAACGTTGGAGAAGTTTTGTTTATTGTACTGATTGTAATTGTGATTGGGGATTGTGTAAATGAATATTTAGGGCAATGCAACGACGTGAGTGAGTCGGACCGACTGAGTCCTCTGATGTCTCTCCTATCCAGTCTACTTCTCTTCCCTCTCATTTGCAGCTGTAGATCCATCTTTTTCATATCATCCCACAGAAGAATGCCGTTACAATATACTTGATTCCCACAAGCGTTTCAAATTCCATCAATTCAATCAATCCTACAGAGAGAAAAATGGTAAATGGTGAATGGTTCATACTTCATACACAGAAACTCCCACACGTTATTTTCCTACATATATTAAACCATGAAATGTGATAACGAGAGTCTCCAAATACATAATAAATAAATGAAATGCAACAATCATAGTAAAACAAAAATAGAAATTGAATTAAGTATCTGTCATGAATAATCATTGTTGAAATTCCTACATTTTTATTATACTTAAAATTGAAGTCCGAAATATATATAGGTACATGATTAAAATGACTAGTACCAATTTAAAATGACATTGACAATGAAAAATTACATTACAGATGACAGCCGCGATCGTGGATTTAGAATTTATGTAATTTATCGTTAAAAATAAATCGATGGTGTTTCCTAGTTGTAATTAAAAATTAAACTCTCACCTTTTTGTAGACAATTCAACTATGGCATTTAGTTTTGTCAAAATTAGGAGGGAAAATATATACTTACTATACAGAAATTTATTTGGTTTTTCCACACTTGTGTCTGTAGCAATCAGACGATGATCCGACAGTTAAGTCGACACATAATAAATAATTGATGGTAAGTTAATGATAAGTCAATACAGAATTTATACGGACAGGATGATGAGGATCAATCGAAATCATATCTTTGGAGGGCTCAATACTGAAAAAAAACTAAATTAATTAGTTGTAGAGAATAATACACAATTGTAATTATTATATACAAATTCTAAAGATACAGATAATAAAAGAAAAAAACACAGAATTCCACATGAAATCAAAATGATGTGGATTGTGGATTTTTTTTAGAGCAAAATGGTATAGAAAACATTCCTATTTACTCGATAATCGTATAAATCCCAAACATGAAATAAATATACCTCAAATATAATACTAAAAGTCTAATGATAAAACCATAATAAATATGCTGAGCAGTGAACTAATTGTAACCGGGTGATTTATGTCAATTGTCAAATTCAAATACCTCAAGCCCTCACATAATAAATTGAATACGTCATCATATAATCATATATATATATTGTAATTATTTACTACAGTTAGCATGATCCCTCATTGAACTGTTTTTTTTACATTGCAATTAACTTTTGATCAGTATATATTCTCGATCAAATCCACAGGACAAATTCCTCCATCTTCAATTTCAATTTCACAGCCTCAACATTTCCCCCAGTCAACTGTGATAAATGATAAATAGAACACGTTTTCATGTATGAAATCGAAATATATATACAGATACATGTATTGTAAAACCTCCTGTAATTAAATTCCTGCACGTTTGTTAGACTTTCTTAATTGTGTATTTCCCTATACGAATTTTCACCTTGTTGTTTTTAATTCATTTAATTGTACTGTTGTTATTTTGGATTTTCCAACTCCCATCACAAATATAAATAAACAAAGTATTCTGAAAATCCCTCACAAACAATTTCCATGTTGAAAATTGTTCGATTCATATTAAATGTGAGAATGAAATCTGACGAAGTATATGAATAAAAATGGATTTTTGAAATAAAATAACTCGAATTTCTCATTGATGATTTCTGATTATTTCGATGGGCTTGGACGCCTTTCGGAACAAATCTCACGGAGGTTGGAAGCACTATTGACGAGATGTAGTTGACAGTAGTCACTGTGGTACTCGCAACTTCATTGGGTTGATTGCAATGAGAAACTTTGTACTAATTGAAAGTTAGTTCAATTTGTCAATGGATAGCATTTATCATCGTAAATTGAGAGTTCATATCGATTTGAAGAATTTTGAGGAATTGTGACGGGAGTAAAATGACAATTAATTGGCGCAATTTTTGGTGTTTGTGACGGAATTTCTCCAGTTGAATTGAGCTAATCCAAGAAATAATTATATGGATTTAATCAAGTGACTATTTTTCGGGTGGGAGAGAGAGAGAGAGAGAGAGAGAGAAAAGGAACCATTAAATTAAATAAGAGTGGAGCTGAGAGTCTCATCCATTTTTTTTCCTTTGACTTTTAACTATACTCGAGAAAACAGTGGAAGAATGAAGAGAAAAAAGAGATGGAATAAGCGAAAAGAGACAAAGAATTCCCACAAAGCCAACAAATTATCAAATAAAACTTTATAATTGACAGGGAGAAAGTCGAGTGGAGTTGAGTCTTTTTCAATTTAGAAAAGTATCTGATTTCCAAAAGTATTCAAATTCAAATGAATGACGAGAATAAAAGTAAAAGCAAAAGCAAAGAAAACACACTCAAGTGGAAAGTTGAAATGTTGAAACCTCTATAGAACCGAGGGCAAAGTCAAAGTCAAAAGTTAGAACAATTAGAGAGAGAGAGCAACCGTTCGCTTTTCACTTTATCCTTTTTCCCCACTGACTCGACATCATCAGTTCTTTTTATTTCTCTCTCATCCTCCAGTATTTCAAGTTTCAAAAGAGTCAAAAAAAAGAAGGAAAATCCCACATTTGAATTCATTGGCTGAAGAATTCGAGACTTTCCTTCTTTTGACATTTCCGCGTTCTCTGTCATCAACATCAAAAAATAAAACAAAAAAGGAATGCCAAAACCCAAGAATTAGCTCTCATCATCATCATCATCAGTATCAATTTCATTCGGTTTTTAGTTAAATGTAGTATATACTTTTCATAAGGGAAAAAAGAAAAAACTTGACGGCATTCAGGATTTGTCGTCAATACGTTCCCCCATTTTCATCATCACGTTTTTTTTTTTGAAGTTTGCACTAAAAGTTGGAAGTTGATTCACGTATATATTTTTAACCACGTTCCTGAATTTAATTTTCCGCGTTCATTGTGTCAAAATCCCTACATATAAAAAAAATACCCTCGGAGAAGAAGTCAAATAAAACTGTTGGAATTCAGTGTGATCTACAAGGTACGACAAAAAACGGAACGATGAAAGAATCTATAAGTTCAATGTGATTGTCTGAGTTCTGAGTGCAACTGCTTTCATTTTCATGTATAAGATATAGGAAAAGAAAACCCACAATTTTCTTCGTGTTATATATCCACAAAACTATTGCTACCGAGTCTGTATTTCCTATATAAGATAAATATATAAACTCTATAGAAAAAAAACTATCTGTATATAGAGCTTTTCCCTCTCTTTCTTTTTTTTTGCTTCTCCCTCCTCCAAAGTACTTTCATACTTTCATACTTTGTGTAGTCAAGAGTGGCTTTGGAACGTGAATGTGTGGAAGTTACATAATAATATGGAAAGAAGACCAAAGACGGAAGACGAAGGAGGACTTAACCTTTGAATAGAATATTATGGAAATTTTTTGACGGAAATTCATTCTGAGATTCTCAGTGGAAGTTTAATAACTCATTCTGTCGGCGTTTTTCTCTGTGACATCCGACATTATTAGGCGACAGGTTCCACGTTCAACGTTCACAACCTTCTTCAAGCTTCCACTCTCAACATTTCCCATCTCCTTCTTCCCCTTTTCCCCTTTTCTTTTTCTATTTCATTTCCATTTTCCTTTTCTATTTCTCAGCTTTCTCTCTCTCTCTCTCTCTTTCTTGCACTCCTTCGCCTCTAATTATAATTTAGAAAATCCTACAGTATGTCTGGTGTCCATGTCCACGTCACTCTAAACGACAGCCAACTCCAGGTTTTTTCACTTTCTCTTTCTCCATCTCCTTCGGTTTTTCCATTACCAAAATTTAAAGTCGAAATATATATACATTCTACGACAACCGACAAACGACAAACTCCAGCCGTTTTTTTTGTCTGTCTCATCCAAATTTAAATTTCTAAGCGAGTTAAAAAAGTCTTTCCAGAAAAACCCTCAAAAAAAATAAAACCACTAAGAAATTGCCTTTGCATAGATTTTTTGATTTCATGGAGACGGACCACAAAATTAGCAATGGAAATTAACAATGTCCGCATATTATTATGTTTTCAGAATCAAATATTAAATTTGGGTGGAGTCTTTTTTTCGGTTTTTTTTCATGGCCCCAAATGTCAAATTCAAATCTCACATTAGGAAAGGTTAAAAGGATTTTAAAAATCATCAAAATGTGAAGTAAAGTAACTCTTAAAGGAATGACCAGATTATTATAGCTGGAGAAAGCACTAATGTATCCACACACAGAAAAGTATATAGAGGGAATGAACACGATGATGGAGAAAGTACCCCAAGTACACGAAGAAAGAGGAGAAAGCAAGAGTTAATGGTAATGTGAATGTGGAATTCTCATTCATTTTTCATTTCCCTCTCGACTTTGACTTCTATACTTTTTTACATACACTGGGGAAAAATGAAAAATAAAGAAATACAAAAGTACAGAGAGAGAGAGAGGAAGAAAATATCTGAATTGTGAAGAGCAAGAAGAACACGCGTACCGTACGACGATGTAAGAACTACGCACTATACGAACACACAGAACACAGAAAAAGAGCAGGAAAAGGAGGAATATGAGAAAATGAGAGTGAGAGTGAGAAAAGTGCCAAAGAAACCTCCATCTAGCAATAAATATCAATTTGCACATTCATATTCTTTCATTTTGAGAATAGAAAGAGAGAGAGAGAGAGAAATTTCCCCATTTTTTTGCCGTTGCCTTTGCTTTTGCCAAAGCAAAGTGCTTTTCATGGTAGGGCATTATCATTATAAAGGACGGAACATTATAGACTCGTATTACGATTACTATTATGGACGACGTACGCGTCTTCTCCTGTGAAAAAGAGAAAGAAAAAGTACATATAAAATGTTATACGTCTCCAGTTAGATTCGGAGTTGAAGTCGGAGTTTGGATATTATTACGGGGCTAATGGAATGAACGCCGTACCTGAATATCTGTAAAAAAGTATCTGTACATACATATATAGGAGAGGGAAAAGGTACGTGTGGAAGTCTTAGAATCTGTCAGGTTCAAAGCGTACAAGTATATACATATATAATTCTATGAAAATTCAAAATTCAGAGAAAAAGAAAAAGAAAGAATGAACTATGAAGGAAGGATGGAAATGAAAGGCGAGAGAGAGAGTGAGTTTTTTTCCATTATTTCTTTTCTCTCTTCTTTTTCGTGTCCGGAGTCCGGACGCACCTTTTGCAAATAATGATGGGGAAAATGGCACATTAGCAAATTGATTCATTGACATTGGTGAGTCGTGTAGGCAGTAGGCAGCCAAGGAGTTACAGTTACACACAGTCGTTCGTGTGTGTGGATATGCAGTCACATGCTCTCCGAATTCAATTTCCCTAGAACTAGAACTAGAACTAAACTATAATTCTGTGCGAATCTGAATTTTGAATGGTAAATTCATATAATTTTTTTATTATCTCTCTGGAATCGTCCTTATGATGAAAAAAAAACCCTCATCGTAATTCAATGCTTGATGAGAATTGAGAATGAATTCCTATGGAATGACGGAACAAAAAACCTTTTGTATTTTTTACATATCCGTAATTTGAAAACTCTTTTCTTCAGAATAATAAAATATTTTTAGAATGAAAAAAAAAATTATTCGAAAAGCCATTTGGCGAATGGAGTGCTGGTTTTTTGGCAACTACTTGTTAAACTAATGATGGAGAGAGAGAGAGACAGCGGGCTGGAAGTGCACACAAATTTATTTATGTAAATCCTCACACATTCTCCATTCAACATTCAAGGAAAAGCCCATTATACAATAATAAACTCATTTAAAATTTGAATGCTTCAACGACATAGAGGGAAAACTTACTAAGCGTGAACGTGATTTTGAATGGAATCAAGCTGTTTGTTTTTTTAATATTATTAATAAGCTAATTAATTAATTCTTCAGGTGAAATAATTAGGGTTTTCTTTTTTCCTTTTGTTTTACAATCAAAAGCTAGAGCTCGTGGTTGAGCAATCTCCTTTCTTTTCACCTCCAAGAGTTGGACTATTTACTATTTATATTCTTTTATTTCCTGTTTTCAAAAGACTTTTGTTTGTTTTGTATGTACGATATGTGTTTTCAATTTGAATTTGCATTTGAATAGAAACTTCTTTTTCTTTTTCTTTCCTTCTCCTTGTGGGGTTTTTCGAGTGCTTTTGTAAGAAAAGAAGGGAAACAAACAGTGACTGGAAATGGAAATACTAGAACTACCTATATAAAACTATAAAAAATAGCTCGACAACATTCAAATTTCGAATTTCAGATTTCACACATCACACTTCATATGCACACGCATTTCCGGTACATGGAGATGGAGATGTAAGTACCTAGCGAGAATGGGGAAATGTGAATTGGAGAAGGATTGACTCTGTGTTGATGCTGTGAGGGAAATATTCTTGTTCGGAAGAAGATCAGTTGAGCATGAATGATTCAATTCCAGTTTGTCTCACATATCCCCCCATTTCAATTCATATATATATATACACACACACACGCACAAACCGAGGAGAAGGAGAGGATCACGATCTCTCAAGTCTCAAGAGCTCCAACGTCCGGATGACTCCGAGGGAGAAACGAAACGAATAAGCCTCAAACTGTTTCTGTTACCCGGTTTCCTTCTATTTCTATTCCACCCTGAAATATCAATGTCAAAATTATGGAATTGCATTCATTGTATCATTTTATTACGTACACAAACAATTGAACATATCTTTAAATTTCCAAATTAACCTCGAACTCTCACATTCCTAATTTCAATACAAATAATTCAAGTCGGCGTTCAAGTCTGAAGCGGACGAATGAATTTTCTTTCCTATTTAAATGGGAAGAACATTTGTTAGAAATTTAAAATGGAATTTGTATCTCTAATTCTCACACAAGAATATTTGCCAATTGTACATAAAAAAAAAAAAGTTCCGTGTTAGCCAAGTTGATACAGATTCCAAATAAAAATATAAAAATACAGTAGAAAATAATCTGGTGGTGGTGGAGAAGAGAGAGAAAGAGAGAGAGTCAAGCAGGTGCACTCGTCCGAGTATGTACACGATGATTTGATCTTGTTAAAATTCTGTTTGGGTATAAGGAATTGACCAGGACATTTCCCTTGTCGCTCACTTCTCTCTCTCTCTCTCTCTCTTTCTTGGTGTATTCTTTGGTCATTCCCATTTCATCTTCAGCCTGACTGACCATCCGTGACATTGGATTTTCTCCATTTCAAGTAAAAGTAAAAGCAGGAAGATGTGAAAGTGAGAATCCCATAGCAGCAGCAGTAGCAGCAGCAGTACAATGACAATGACAACTGGACACAAAATATCTCTCTCACTCACACGTATACCTACAGGTACATATATTTTACACAGAGCTTTCCAAGGATTTTCATCATTTCAAACGGAAAAGGGAAAAATATACTACATGTCTAACACAGTAGTACAGTACATTCGATATTCGAGTGTGTATCGTGTATATTTATTATATGTATGTAAGCACTTGCAGTATATTAGGAGTAGGAGTCCGAATGTGGACGGAAGAAAATCCCAAAGTGCATCCTTCTCTCATCCTCTCTAGCAATAAGTAGATGTGAAGCTTTTGGGGGAGAAAAAAAAGGAAGAGACACGAGCTTTTTTCTCTCTTTCTCTCTCCTTCCAAAATAACCTTTTTTTTCTCTTTTTTTTCTATACTTCACTACAAGTTACAACTTGCTTATTTTTCCTTCCATGTGGTTCTCCAGTTTCCACACACACACACACACACACACACACTGCTGCGACAAGAGAATGTGGATGATAACGATGACATGATATCACTATCACTTTTCTCCTACTCTCTATCACTGGTCGCCTTCAAATGGAAACATAACAAACGTAATTGAACCTGAAAAATGGGAATTTGACATCCAGGAAATGAAAAGTAGTGTAAATAATATGTACCTACATAAAAAAATTTCATACAGTTCGCAGTTCGAACTTACACGATTTTTTTTATCTTGTTGAGTTGAAAAGTCCAACGAGGTATTTCATTAAATTCTGACTCCTAAAATGATAAAGAGAAACGTAAAAATATATGTACTTACTTTTTCTTCAGTCTGATTTTTTTTGGATTTTTGTCAGTGGACTTTTGTGTTTAATATTATGGCAATAACAATTTTACAAATAATTCCTCAAAAGTACTATTCTTTTGCTATTCTTTTATTATTGTGGAATTGCTAATGTAAGGTAGAAATGACCATGAGATCATTCTACAGTTAAAATTATCAAATGACGATGATCATGACATCATCGCACAGTCATCATTTTAAATTAATCTAATTTAAATTCAATTTAATTAGATTGAATTCCGATCATTTTCCGATCATATTGCGATCATCGAGCGGATATGTACATAAGTATAAAATTAAAATCATCAGATTTTAGCATTCTCAAATTCAATGAATGAACTGGGAATGTAAACAGACAAAATATATTTAGGGAATCTATCAACAATAGATTCCGTATAAATAGATATGTAATGGACAGAGAAATCATCTCTCGTCTCCGTCACTCCAAACTTTTACATACTTTGAGTCTCCGACTCTATATTCGAAAAATAAAACCATCTACTTTTTAATTCTCATTTATGATTTAAAACACAGAACGATCAGCTGCATCGTCTCTTATTTCATTCACATATTCTCTCTCTTTTTTAGTTCGACACAGTTGTAAATACACGTGTATTGAGCCATTCTATCACATCCACAATTGAACCACTAAAGCCACTGGGACAACAGCATCAAGTTATCTTTTAATTTCAATCAATTAAATAAAAATCATTAGTTAATTATATAAACTTTATAATTAAATACCCAAAAGGATAACGTTGTTACACTAATGTGTAACGTACCGCCAAAAAAAGAGACTTGAAATTCGACCTTTGAACGTTCCAACAAGAGCAAGTTCGGCTCTTAAAAAATATTCATAAATTCAAGTATTTTAGATTTGCATGAAATTGCATACGCAGCTTCCTTACACCAAGTGATAATTATTGGCAATTGAAATTTTTTTTAATTTGACCCGTGCACCGTGTATTCTCCATGTTCTGTTGTCCATAAATATGAGAAAAAGTGTTTTACGTAAATTGTCCCTATTCTGGCGGAGTCACTCATATGACTGAAAAGCTTTTATACGCCAAACGTTGATATAACATGAAAGTTGAAATGTGAAGCACGTAGACTGTTTTCTCAAAGCGTGAAGTAACTTTGAAAATGGCATAAAGTAAAAAAAGTGACAAGGATTTATGTACATAGAAGTTTTGCATTGTCAAAATTGTGTATGAACTATGTCAATTGTATAAAATGTGGTGATTGATATGATAATGTTGTGGCGAAGTGTTTCAAAGCATTTTTCATTTTACTTGATGTTTGTTCCTAGTCATGTCTCAATTCACTCGTGATAAAATCCATATGGATAGCCACCACTGTGTTAATGCTGGGGAAGACGGTCATTTGCGGGAGAGGAGATCGAAGAGAGTGAGACGTATTTCTGGAAGGCTATTACGGCGCATCAGTAAAGCCAAAGCAGTCTTGGACTTGGAACCGTTTTTGTCGTGGAACTTTGAAGCAAACGCAGATACTTATTTATGTGTGGATTGTAGAATGCAGCTTAATAAACTCG